>KN481541.1:54427-69121 GCA_000787095.1 Periophthalmodon schlosseri
AACACAACTCAGATCTGTTTGTGATGAGGAAACAACATTAGAACATAGATCAGAAAATAGTGTAATACGGGCCCTTTAAGAGTGATTCAGGCTTAGTAAATACTTAATAACTTAACTCCTAACCCCAAGCCCTCGGCTTAGGCTTTAATTAAGGTGTAGTTTAATAAAGTTACACCTTAATACCCATTTATTCTAACAAATTATTTAAACAAACTTAATATAGGGAGGCACCGATCCATCTTTTTTAGGATTTGATCTACAATAGGCTCAGTGCAAAGCAGCAGGCTAGCTAGCTCACAGTGTCTCAAAGCTAATGTTTATTTAATATTTTATGTCTTTAATAAAAGTTAACAACCTATTCAAATTAAAACTGATTAATGTAAAGACTACCCCATTGTTTTTATATGTAGATTATTATTATTATTTGTTTGTGGCATTATTTTAATATTTTTTATGCCTCAAAATTAGCATTAGCATTAGCATTGACATACAAACACCTGCCTTTCTAAACACAAAAGTGTCCCCCCAGTGACGGCCTATTTTAACTGTATGGGCAATACACATGAAAAATATAACCAAATAGAAAATTCACATGTTGAACCAATACATTTTGGGTAAAGGGTTCACAAATTTGCGACATTAATCTAGTGATTTAAAGGACCCGTATTACACTATTTTCTGATCTATGTTCTAATGGTGTTTCCTTATCAAAAACATACCTGGATTTGTGTTTTGTTTCATTCACACGTTTAACACACAAACCCTGCATATTTAGGCTGAGTTCTTTTTTCAAGCAGAAAACACTCTGTTCCACCTTGTGATGTCATGTGGTAATACAGGAAGTGCTCCACTGTGTTTTTAAACTCCATACACCTTCACTAGAATCATTTGGATAATTTCAGCCCTGGAATTGCCAATCTCCACTGAACAAACAGTGAAACGTAGCTGTTAACTTGAAAACTACCGCTTCATGACATCACAAGGTGGAACGGAGCATTTTGAGCTGTGGAGATGTAGACAGACTAATAATAAAGGGTTACTCAAACATGTGTGTATGAAACAAAACACAACTGCAAGTATGTTTTTGATGAAGTAACAGCATTATAACATGACTTAAAGCTCACACGGGTCAGTTTTATGTAATACAGACCCATTAAGCTTCAGTCCTCTCACACGAGCCTTACATGTGCTCACCTGTCTAATACTAAGTTTCCGTCATTGAAGCGTAGACCAGTCCACATGTCCCAGAACTCTGCGTCCGTGGGCTGTGTGTAGGGGCCAAACACTTCACCAACCCTGGGAGACAAAACTTAATGTATTTCGAGGTTACAATGAAAGTTCTGCACTGATATTTGACCAGTTTAAATCCTTACCCTCTCTGGAAGACCATGTAGTTTGTCAGTCGTGTCAGGACTGTAGAAAGTAAACGATAATCTTTGAGAAGCTTTGGAAAAATTGCAGAAAAAAGAAAAAAAACTAAAATGAGTGAATTTTTATAAGCCAAAACGCATGTAAATCAATGGGCTACAGGTTTTAGCGATATCTAACTCACAATTTGTAGCAGTCGTGGGTGATGTGTTTCTGGGAATAATCCTAGAGGAGCAAAAAGTCAAGACAGAATTCATTTTAAAATCACTGATGATGTTAAGGAGGAAGGAATAACAAAACTATTTAGTTACTCGATAATTGTGGTTATACAGGGAGTGTTGGGAAGTAACTGAATGCACGTACCAAGAGTAGATATTCAGAATACACATTTTAAGTAACTGTAATCTGGTACAGTTACTCTTTCATTTGGTGGTATTCAGAGTACAGTTACTTTTCCAAAATCAATCGAATGCATGCAGGTACTTGATCACACAATTTAGGCTTCAAACTGCACAGAATCAGCGAGAAAATATAAAACACGGCTCTAGTGGTGAGTTGTGTGACGTTTCCTTCTCCAGTGAGTGATGAACAAAAGCAGAACAAACAGTGAAACAAACATAAAGCTGTTTTTAATCCTATGTTGCGTTTGTGCACTATAATTTAAATGTGATTCTGTGTAAAAGTACTCAAAGTATTCAGAATACAGTACTCTGATTGGACCATGTAACAGAACACGCTACAAAATACAATACAAATACCAAGATATCAACACACCACCTTCTATCTACTTCTAACACTGATCCTCAGCACATAAACAAAAGACACATTAAGACACCAGTCATTTTAGCTAATGTTTTAAGGTTGTAATGTTACACAATAGACCTTTAATAACAGAACAAGGCGTCCTACCTCCATTGGACAGACACAGACTGTTTAAATGCAGACGTCCACTTCGATTCTGGTCACTCCTGGTTTGAAAAAGGAAAAAAAAAAAAAAAATTACTTTACTTTCCTTGTAGTGTAGCTCCCTGCAGTGTTGGTGATTTTTGTTCATGTAGTGGTAGTTTTCTTTTCTTTTGTTCAGTAGAGATTGACAATTTGAGGGCTGAAATCTTCCAAATGATTCCAGTGAAGCTCTAAAAACACAGTGGAGCACTTCCTGTATCACCGCATGACATCACAAGGTGGAACAGAGTGTTTTCAGTTTGAGAGAAGAACTCGGCCTGAATATGCAGGGTTTGTGTGTTAAACGTGTGAATGAAACAAAATACAACTCCAGGTCTGTTTGTGATGAGGAAACAACATTAGAACATAGATCAGATTAAATCTTTGTATCGAAACATTGTTATTTTAGTATCAATTTGATATCAATCCATCACATTGGTGACCATTTGTCTCTTGGGTATTAATAAAGTTTTCTAATTTATTTTTTTTTTGTAAATGCTGATGACCACAGACCTGTAAAGTAGCTCCAGTGCGACCGTGTCTCCGTAGTCGTGGGAGACCAGGTTGACTTTGTGTTGGTTCAGACCCAAATGTGAGACCAGAGCCTCCACCAGACTGGCCTGTTCGAAGATGGAGTATTTGTGCGGCCGCTGTGGACAAGTAATAGCATTTAAACATGTATAATACTACAACTACTGCTGTTACTACAATACAATACAAATACTACAACAATGCAACTACCCAAACTAACTCCAAAACACTGCTGCGGAGAAATAATGACATAAACATGTAGTTCTACTGCAGCTACTAAAACTGCTACTGCTTGAAAAAACTCCAAATAACTTTTTAAAACTCCATTGTTAAGACATTAATATTATTTTGTCTTAATGTCACTCTTCACAGCACAGATACACTACATACTATTACCACTACCACTACCACTACTACTACTACTACCACACCAGTACTACTACTACTACTACTACCACTACCACTACCACCATCACTATTACTACTTCTACTGCTACCACCACTACTCTCTTACAGGTTTGTCACTGAAGCCAAAGCCCAGAAAGTCCAAAGCGATGACTCTATGGAAACGCTGATTCAGGGGCTCCCAGATCTGCCAACACAAACGCTACATGTTATAATGACAGAAGGTTTTCATCTACGACACTGATTTTCAAAATGGCCGTCACCTTGATCCAGTCGTAGCTCGAGGTGGGGAAGCCGTGCAGCAGAATGACCACATCTGAACTCCCCAAAGCGCCATATGAGTCTACGTGAAGAAACACACAAATACAAAGTGATACCATATTAAGACGGTTTTAAAGGCGCACTATGTAACTTTTCTGGTAGGAGTCAAAGTTAAATCTGTCAACTGGCTTTTACTATGGATCAGACCTGGACGACTGAGGAATTACACAGACATTTTCTGGTAGGGTTACTACTTCCTCGCATGGCATTAAACTTGTCTATCTTGCAGTTATTCAATTACAAGTGTTTTTGCTAAAAATACCCTGAAAGACATGTATTTTCATTGTAAGCAGGGTTATCTCTCCGTGGATCTGACCTGTGACTCGCAGTCATGGATAATGCAACTTTAACTCACACAAGTTAGATGTACACGACGATAGAAAGACCAGTTCTTCTTGTATTAACCTTACAAGAGGTAGTAGCTCAACAGACTGGAGCAGAGCTGAAGATATTTCTATTCTGTCTATGATGAGGATGGCAGTGCTAGTGCAGCCTGTGCAGCTCAGTGAGTAAACTCTGGAGGTTCTGAGCTTCACATGAGGCCTGTCCATAAACTGAGAATGAGAAAAACATGTATGTGTCTCTATCAGCAGGTTAAGGCTCTGGCAACCAGTGGTGGAAGGTGACAAAGTAAAAGTAGTAAAGTACTGCACTTAAGTACAAGTTTTAGCTATCTGTACTTTACTTAAGTACATGTTACAGTGGACACTTTTTACTTTTACTTCACTACATTTGAGAGCAGTATCTGTACTTTCTACTCCACTACATTTTTGAACTGGACTGAAAAGTAAAAGTATTTTTTCTTATAGTTTGAGACCTGCTGAAAAGGCTGAGGGTTTATTTTTATAAAGTTCATAATTGGAGCAAACAAAAATATACAAATAAAAACAGCTAGAAAAAAAGACCAATTCAGTTGTTTCTGTTGAACAAAATTCAGCACAAAATTACTACATTTGAAGCTTTAGAAGACCTCAAAATATGTGCGAAATACTTTTACTTTTTACTCTTAAGTACATTTTTAAACAAGTACTTTAATAATTCTTTGTCCACCACTGCTGGCAACCCAGGTACATTCTTAGTACCTTAAGAACAGTAAAAGCGATGTACCTTTAACCATAACCTAACCTAAATTATAACCCTTTTCCTAAACAGGTTCAAACGACCCATCACAGCAGATGGTCCCTAAGGAGACTACATCTACTAGAGTATGAACCTTTTATGGAGGTAGAGAAAGAAGACATGAAGTGAGTGGTTTGAGAGAAGAGGATGAAGTGGAGACTTGTGCTATAAAAACGATAGATGAGTTTGCAGTTATAGTTACCTCTGTAGAAGACCTTGTGTCCTCTGAAGTGGAAGTGCTCCCCAGCTGAGTGCCACTTGTTGAGGGCAGGAGAGAGCTGCGGAGGGGGGATGTGCAGGTACACGGCCACCAGGGGGAGACAGAGGAGTCCCACGTGAAGCCACCACTCCCTCATGTTCTGCTCAGCCCGGACAGTGCATTCTGACTTCTAAATAAGATGTAAATACAAGGAAAAGCAAGTTTATTTGTATAGCACAGTTTATACACAAAGTCATTCAAAGTGCTTTACAGAATAAGAAAGACATTAAAACACAATACAACAAATCAAAACATAAATAATCATTAACATTAAAAGAGAAGAGTGCAGAATAAAACCTTTCAGTCATATTCACAGCTAAACAGAGCCGTTTGGAGCCTGGATTTAAACATTGTCAAAGTAGAGGCCAAACAGAGCGTTTGGAGCCTGGATTTAAACATTGTCAAAGTAGAGGCCTGTCTCACATCTTCAGGAAGACTGTTCCAGGTTTTAGCTGCAGAAAACTGAAACACTGATTCCCCATGTTTAGTCCTGACTCTGGACACCAGCAGAAGCCTCGGACTAAACCATGACTAAACCAGAACTCAACCAGGACTACATCGGGACTAAAGCAGGAGGCCAGTCCCTGAGGTTCTTAGAGTGTGAGATGGTTCATATGGCTCTAAAATGTCGGAGATGTACTTTGGTGCTGGGCCACGGAGAGACAGAGCTGCTTTAAAGTCTATTCTCTGAGCCACAGGAGCCAGTGGAGAGACTTGAGCACACGAAGACTGAACAAAAGGGGTCCCAGGATTGACTCATGGGGCACCCCACACAGGTCAGGGCCATGTCATCTGAGACACAGTTTCCAATCTCAACAAAGTACTCCCTGTTTTCTAGATTGAACTTGAAACAGTTTAGTGCAGTACCAGAGATGCCCACCCAGTCCTCTAGTCTCTGTAAGAGGATCCCATGATCTACAGTGTCAAAGGCAGCGCTCAGATCTAACAGGATCAAGACTGAGACTTTGCCTGCATCAGTGTTAAGGCGGATGTCATTTGTCACCTTGATAAGAGCAGTCTCAGTGCTGTGGTGGGGTCTAAATCCTGACTGGAAAACATCAAAGGAGTTGTTCATTTGGAGAAAGTGATGTTAAGCTGTTGGTAAACAACTTTTTCAAGGGCTTTGCCTAAAACGGCAGATTTGAGATGGGTCAATAATTGTTCAGTATTGTGGCATCAAGACTGCTCTTCTTTAGGAGAGGCTTGATAACTGCAGTTTTCAAGGCTCTTGGGAATGTTCCAGATTGAAGTGACATGTTAACTATGCAGGTGAGTGGTGACAGCAAACTGTTGAGCACAGACTTTATAAATCTAGTGGGTAACACATGGAGGCAGCATGTAGATGAACTCAGACTGGTGACCATCTCTTGGACCGTTTTGTCAGTTACAGGTGCCAAGTGAGTCAGCTTTAAGTGTCTAGGTGGCTGCAGGGTTGTTATTTGTATTGTGGAATTGATGGCATTTTTAATGCCCTGAACCTTGTCATTAAGGAATACTGCAAACTCACTGCACTTAGATGTGGAAATTAGTTCTAATGGCAGCGGAGCTGGAGGGTTTGTTAATCTGTTTACTGTTGCAAACAGGACACGAGAGTTGATACTGCAACTTCAACTAATATCTGAAAACTCCCTCTCCCTTGTCCTACATAAACTGTGGTTGTACATGTGAATCTTTTCTCTGTAACTCTCATAATGAACCTGGAGCTTTGACTTGCACCGTTCCCACTCGGCCTCCAGCACTCCCTTTTCTGGGCCCTGGTCTGATCATTGCTCCACGGGGCTTTCTGCTTATCTTTAACCATCTTAACCTTCATCGGAGCCAGAACATTCCAAACATTCAAAACGTAGCACACAAAAAAACATTCAGTGTTTCCCATTTGTAGAAGATTTGCATTACCAATTTCTGTAGCTTGTTTTTAGGTTATGGGGGCAAAAAACTGACAGGGGCATTAAATGCCATTAAATAGAGCATTGCCTTTGCACCCTTTTAAAACTCAGACACACTCTCAGTCAGTTTGGTCTGCACCGGTCCTGCATATGCCTCTGCCTCAGACCTTAAAAGTACCATGCAACTTTAAAGCTGGAGGGTCTGCCACCCGCTTGTCTCCATGGAGATGATATTGCGTTCCACAATATGGCATTAAAGGTATAGCTCCAAGAACAGAAGACAGTGACACCAGCAGGCCAAGTTACAGACAGATCTATAGACTCACGAAAAAAACAAACATGTTTATCAAAGTATATCTATCTGCCTTGAATAAATACAATATACATTTTATGCCATACAGAAGAACATTCCAGGTAAAGCAGGAACATCACCATGGAAACAAGCAGATGAAGGACCCTCCGCAGAAAAGTTACATAGTGATCCTTTAAGTCTATGAACATTTTCCTATTCACAAGACCTGGCACTAACCGAAACAACAGACCGGATCAGACTGTGTGTCCTGCAAAGTAGGAGGCATGAAGTTAGAAATAAAAATGTAGTAACAGAGCCACATGCTAAGACTGTATTTCAACATTTCACATGCACGCAAGGTAAAACCCGTAGCGCTTAAACAGATGTGTGCTGGGGACAAAGGACAAGTAGAAGCAATTGTGTCCCCATGTAATAATTGACCTGTGATCTGTAATCAAAAACACACTAACTTTGACACACTGCGTGGTCAGAGGGAGGACTCGGGCACTGCACACAGATATGATCGCATAACTCGCCCGTTAAACTTCCTCTTCTGTCGCTTTTTGCTTGTTTAAATATTGCAAAATGCGCTTGGAAATTGTACTTACAGACGTGCAGGGAGCTGTCATCCGCAAACCTTTGTCACGGCTCCATAAAGCTGCTCAGATCCATGTGCGGAAATCTACGGACTGACCCAGACAGGACCTCTCACTCTGAGCTGTTTCCGGAATACAAAAGCGTATATATTTGTAAACTGAATTGTAGTAAGGTTTTATGCCTGCTTTGTACATGTTTTGTATAGTTATGAAGTTTGTTGTTAAAGAGTAGCTCCAGTTTAACATTTACATCGACTCCACGTTCAAGTTAAGGCAGGTTAATCTGTAAAATGAAATAAGACAATCTTTATATGCAAATTATAAAACATAAAATGTAAGTAAATGGCTTGGACTGGTACATGATTTCCAGAAAATATAACTTTTTCAAATGAAATTATTGCATTTATAAAGTCTGTCGCTAATAGTTCTGCTGTAGAGTGTGAGACTACTTACCAATACACGATCTTTAGATGCGTAAAAAGAGACGTGCTTCCCTCTTGTGGCGTGGCTGTGTAACTCCAACACCAGACACCAATTCAATGTTTTAATTTAGAACGATTTAAAATCGATTTGTGTCCGTTTAACTTGTATTTGTATAGAAATTATTTGTGATTTTAAGAAAACTGAGTAAAGTTTTGTTCTGCTTAAACATATAGACTATAAACATTGGTGGATGAAGTACTCAATTTTGTTACTTAAGTAAAAGTACAGATACAGAGGCAAAAGATTACTCAAGTAAAAGTATCATGTGAAAAATCTAAAGTAAAAGTATTAAAGTACCTGTTTAAAAATATACTACAAGTGTAAAAAGTATTTTGCACATATTTTTAGAATAATTAAAGCATCAAATGTAGTGATTTTGATAAATAATTTACCTGATTTTCGGTGATTCAATCAGTTTCTTTATTTTTCTAGCTGTTTTTGTGTATTTGTGTATTTAGTTGGGATGTTAACTCAAATTAAATGTGCTAAAAAGTTTCAGCCACATCAGCAAGTCTCAAACAAAGAAACGTACTTTTTTAGCACTTTTTACTTTCAGTCCAGTTCAAAAATGTAGTGGAGTAGAAAGTACAGATACTGCTCTCAAATGTAGTGAAGTAAAAGTAAAAAGTATCCACTGGAAAATCTTTTAAAGTAGATTTATACTTAAGTATTACTTTTACTTCATTATGTTCCACTGCTTTTTGCACAACAGCAGGTGACATTGAGGTGAGGCTGAGTTTACAAAAGCTCTTTTGTGTCTGTTAGACCTGAACACGACACACAATGACCTGACCAAGATCTGTTCTTTGCTTCTTGATTCAATGTACAGCCAGCCGCTATGTAAAAAGATTTACCTACAGAATAAGATTAGTCAAAGCACCAAGGATTAAATACTCAATTTTGTTCAAGTAAAAGTACAGATACGGAGGTAAAAAGTTACTCAAGTAAAAGTAAAAGCATCACATGAAGTACAAGTGTTAGTTTGTTAAAGTGTTAAATGTAGTGATATTGATTCAAATGATACATATTTTGTTCAACAGTAACAATATGAATCAGTTCCTTAATTTTTCTCATGAATTTTGTGTATTTATTTTTGTTGCTCAAAGCCAAAGCTTGAACTCAAAAACTTTAGTCAGGATGTTACCAAGAACATGGTAAAAATAACCACTCAAATCATATGAAAACTTTTTACTTTTCAGGCCAGTTCAAAAATGTAGTGGAGTAGAAAGTACAGATACTGCTCTCAAATTTAGTGAAGTAAAAGTAAAAAGTATCCACTGTAAAATGTACTTACGTAAAGTACAGATACCGAATCTTTACTACTTGATGTGTAATATCTATTCAAAAGACGCCTATAAAAATGGTACCTTTAATAATAAACTTGAACAGGGTGTGCAGGTAAGTATCCTGGGTAGTATTGTTCTTGTTCTTTTTATTGATGTGTCACTGAGCAAGACACTTCACCCAGGCCAGTCAACAGAACTTTGGGGGCCCCCCTCAAATGTTAAGGCTGTGCAATTTATCAAATTTTAAACAAGTCAGAGTCAGAGTCAGTCAGTCAGCTTGGGTCTTTTACAAGTCCACAGCCAATTCTGTGTCAGTAAAAGCATGTGGTTTGGAGCAGAGGTCAGACAAAAGTACACAGTCAAATTGAAAATCGAGAAAAAAAGTAATGCATTTTTTAGGCATATTGTCCACACCTACAAACAAAAGTTGTTTAAAGGGCCCATATTACGCAGTTTTCTGATCTGTGTTATAATGTTTCCTCATCACAAACAGACCTGGAGTTGTGTTTTGTTTCATTCACACGTTTAACACACAAACCCTGCATATTTAGGCTGATATTGAGTTCTTCTCTCAAATGGAAAACACTCTGTTTCAACTTGTGATGTCATGTGGTGATACAGGAAGTGCTCCACTGTGTTCTTCTCTCAATGGAAAACACTCTGTTTCAACTTGTGATGTCATGTGGTGATACAGGAAGTGCTCCACTGTGTTTTTAAACTCCATACACCTTCACTTGAATCATTTGGATAATTTCAGCCCTGGAATTGCCAATCTCTACTGAACTAAAGGTAAAAAGTAGTTGTTCACTTAAAACTTACCGCTTCATGACGTCACAAGGTGGAACAGAGCATTCTGAGCTTTGGAGATGTAGACAGACTAATAATAAAGTGTTACTCAAACATGTGTGAATGAAACAAAACACAACTCCAGGTGTGTTTTTGAGGAGGTAACAACATTACAACATGTCTCACAAGAGTCTATTTTGAGTAATATAGGTTCAGAATCGCAAATAACAACATGGCCCTGCAGTTAGGCTAAATACATTTTTATTTTTAAAAACCATACACATTACTCGACAAGTTTCAAATGTAAATCCAATCACAATATCAATTTAAAATGCTCAAGATAAACAGACATGAAGTATCTTTATTTCCAAATGTTAAAAGATAAAAAAATAATAATCCATAGAACAGATGGAAAACAAAACATTCATTCCCGTTGACAGGAAGAAGCTACGGAACAAACTTCCAAAATGAATCTCTTTTCTCTTTGTTTGCATCCCTATGTGTTTAATAAGTTATCGCGCCATTCGGAAAAACAAGTAGTGACAGGGGCTGCATCCCATTTCTGTTCGCTTTCCTCCTCAAAGCTCCTCGATAGGTTTCATTCAACAGCACTGTGTACGTTTAAAATGGAGGTGAAGGGGAGATTTTGCCTTTAAATTATCATATTAGTTTTGACCTGGTTTAAGTTGCTGGGTCTATTCACTTGAAACAAAACCACACATAAGTTTTAATATCTGCTCTCAGGACAAAAGAAGGTAAAATAATTGTTTTTTGTGTGTCAAAAGTTTTAATTTCAATCGTTTTAAGTTGAAAAGTTCAAAAGTTCCAAGTTTGTTCAACCAAACTTTATAAGCAGTTAAACAGACCACAGCCCTAAATCTGAAATTCTGACGTAAACTTATAAAACATAAACACAACCTACTCTTCAGCTATAAACCCCGCCCACCGAGGAGCGAGAGCCAATAGGAAACAAGCCTCGCTATTGGTCCTTCCTCTCTTCAGTTGGCGTGATTGACAGCTGAGGCGTTGAGGAGCTAAGCGAACAGAAACTGGACGCGGCCGAAACGTTGCTCCTCCTTCCTGTTCCCTTCCCGAGAGGAGGTGGTCTCTTACCCACACTGCAAAAACGAATATCTACAGAAGTTAAAACGACTTGAATTTTGAAGATTTGTTTTGATTTGAGGAGTTTTGACAAGGTTTTATATTTGAGAAGATGTAACGTAATAATATCTTGAAACCGGATTGAAATGCAACGATTAAGTGGATAAAAAACAAAACAAAACTCTGCAAATCCAGATAAATATTCACAGTTCAAGTCATTTAATCTTAAAGCTGCACTGTGCAACTTTTCTTTGCATAGTGCAGAGTTCGCCACATGCTCGTCTCCACGGAGATGCTGCTTTGCCAGGAATGCTCCACCGTATGGCATTTCATTTCTCGTCACGGAGGCAAGCAGGACACGCCGTGAGGCCAAGTTACGGGTCAGATCTGTGGAGACGGGACCCCACGCACAGTAAGAATGCACGTTTTTCAATGTATTCGGCAGATACGCCTCCTGCGATTCAATAAATACTAATTCTATAGACCTACTGAGGAAAATTCTAGGCAAAGCACATCATCTCCACGACAACAAGCAGGTGCCGGACCCTCCACCGGAAAAGTTACATAGTACACCTTTAGATTTAGATACGAACTTTGCAGTACAGTGTCTACAGGCGTCCCGTGCAGCTAACAAGCCAGCCAGCCCAAAACAGTGAGAAAGTGAGAAATAAACGTATATTAAAAGAGGCCAGTTCTCGTTCACACCGTTTGCACCCTGAGATGAGATTTTCCAGAATAAATATATTTTTTAGTTGCCAAAAACCCTCCCGTCCCTTGTAGAATAACATCGTTTGGTGTCAAATCATCCAAAATTGTGTTGTAGTCAGCGGAAAGCATCAGTACTGTCATAAAAATACAAAGGTACAATTTTTCTATTCTTAAGGTTCGTATCAAAATGCGTTTCGTATCAGGAACGCGGTATGAAATAAAGTACCCTGTGCAGAGCATTACCAGTGTTCGCCTAAGCTTTATTCTTGAAAAACAAAACAAAATTCACGTCCAATTTTCCAGTCAAAAAATGCCTTACAAACAACCCCAAAATGCAGTGTAAGTGATTTAAGAAGTCATGTGAAGTGAACAGGGTCGAAACAAAATCGCCTTCATACTAAAACAGAAGAACTAGAACCAAAACGATAATTTAGTTTCGCCTAAAATATATAAATAAGGTACTTTTTTTTTTTTTAACAAGACATCAACCAGCTATCAGAGTACATTTGAACTCAAAGGAGATCGCAGCTGATTCCCTTTAAAATGCAACACATTTCTATTTGCCTGAGTAAACAAATGGTAGAGCATGCATTGGCAGGGGCTAGTTATAATCGGCAGGGAAATAATAATAATAAATAAAAAATATATATATCACAAATTGCACCAATTAAAATAAAATAAAAACCCGGGTCTGCATTTAGCTAGCATCCACAGAAAGCTACTCTATAGTGAGGCAACAGTCACGAGGCGGGTTTGGTTGGGCTGTTTAATGTGGGAGATAGTGTGTGAAGAACTTAAGATGGTAGTGTAGTTCTGAGGGGTCGTCAAGGCACGTTCAGTAGGTTTTGTCTATGTAAAAAACTGATTGAGAAACGAAAAACTGACGAAACAAGGGCTGTACCATATATTGTAATCAGATCTAAACAGCTAGTTGAGTACTTATCAAATCGCAAAGAACTCTATCTGCAAACAACAAAATATCTCCTCTTTTTAATAGAAAAATCCTGTTGTACCTGTATTTATTTTAATAGACTCTTTTTTCAGACCAAGGTTTAGTTTGTTTTCATACCTGACAGTTTGGACCGCTGCGACGTGTCCGGTCGGCTGATTTAAACAGGTTTTGGCGCCGTCTTCCTACCGGTGACAGTTTGGACGCTGCGACGTGTCCGGTCGGCTGATTTAAACAGGTTTTGGCGCCGTCTTCCTACCGGTGGAGGCGGGACGACAGCGCCATCTGCAGTCGGACTTCTTCAGGACAGGAACCCGGGGGTGTGAGAGTAAATACAAGCGAACTAAACCGTGGTCTAAAAAAGATTGTGCTAGAGTGAATTTACAAAAGACCAGATGACCCTCAGTGGACTTGTTGTAGCTGTAGATTGCACCTCTACAAACAAACAAACATGTTCTGAAACACATTGTACTTCTATCAGTTCATGTTTCAGTCTTTTCTCAAATGTTAACGCTCCTGGGGTCGTTTACAGATGACCAGAATCCTCCTTTTAAAAACTGCAAAACTAATCGCAAAACTTGTCAGAAGGTTTAAATGTATATTTCAAATGGTGCAGCCCTCGACTAAACTGCTCAAAATACAGCGCAAAAATATTGATAACCCAAAGTAAATAAAATAAAACATCGACCTAAAACTTGTACAGGTCGATCGGTGCTTTTTGGTGAATTTTGGCCATGCATTTTTAAGCCTCACTTGTGCATAACCAATCAAACGCCCAACGCTACTCAAAACGTTTCAGTATAAGGCCCTCACGTACCACTTTGAAGGTAAGACTATTACTACGATGCCAAGCTAATGGGTAGGTCTGTAGATGCGCGCTAGACTAAGGTCCAGGTCAGATCTCTATATACGTCCCTTTTAATGAGTGAACCTTTCAACATGTGGAAATCTTTGAACACAACGAATGAAAACAAACCCGAACGCAGAAGGTCTTGTGCACATTGAACTATCAAAGAATGGAAGAAGTAAATATATTTATAGCAAGTTAGTGAACAGAGGTCCTATTTGTGTTAACTGTCCCGTCTCTGCTGGACCTCTCTATACAAGCCTTAGTGTTTATCCGTTTGGCTAGAAGGTTCTATGTTTATCTACAAATATATAACAAATAAAACTTGCAGGCAAAAATAGTTAAGTTTCAAATAGAAACACCCTTTTTCCTGAAAATACAGCAGTATGTGAAATAATCCTCATTCATAACTCTGTCCCATTGTCTGTATCATACATCAGGAAGCTCTTTGCCTACAAACAGAAAAAAAGTATCTACAAACTTTGTAAACAGACCTGCTTTTCCAAAAACATAAATAACTCAAAATATTAACAGCCAATGAACAGAATGAGCGAGGGCCAGATATATAAATATACAACACCATTCAGATAAAAGAAGCCAAAGGTTCGTTCAGAATCTTACAGACGATCTTCAAGCTCCATTCAAAATTAAAATAATAATATCATAAAAACAGGTCACTTTCAATCAGTTTGTAGTCACCCCGTGTTACCGAGCCAAACAAGGGAAGAGGGTGGAGTCCTGTGCAGCGGCAAGAAACAACCAAACGTAAAGACCAAAGCATCCACACCACGCCTACATTCCACTGAGAGTCC
>KN481544.1:4819-20618 GCA_000787095.1 Periophthalmodon schlosseri
AAAGAAGGCACCTGATTTGTCTGTTATTAACCCTATTGCTGGATGCTATCGTGTGAGCGTTGCCAAAGTGCCGCCTCAGCATTGGGAGAATCCCAGCGACACCTGCGCTCTGATTGGTCATCTTCGAGGGACAATGAAAGCACATTACCGTAATGACAGTAACATATTTAAAGAGCCCTATGCCTCTGCTTTGAGATGCCATTTGAATTTACATGACGGCACAATTGGTTGCGGAGTTACGGTAATGGAAAGTCTGCAACCGCGAATCTATCAGCGACGATAGCATCCGATGCTGTAGGGTTAATGTTCATATCTTGATTTACTGACACAGTAGCGAAATAAAAACACCAGGATCATGTAGAGCTGGTTAATACGAACATTTTAAGACCAAAATGACGAGGCTCACAGCAGCAGTTACAGAGAGAGGGGCCACAGTTTTCTTATGTAAAGTGAACTGGAGCCAGAGTCGATGGAGCCGGAAGCGCGGCCATGGTCACTTGCTATTTGTAACTTAGCGGCTAGCAAGTAAGCTACGTCCATTTATATATACAGTCTATGGTTTGGGGCTAAATGCACGTTGCCTTATGAAGTATAAGATTCCTGACAAGAATCTGGGCACTAGTCAGTCTCGTCATTCTACACAAACTCTCATCTTGAATCATTCTGACACTGAGATCCATTATTCATTTCAAACTTTTACCTTTTAAAACAGTCACAATGGCTGTAGTCGCGTCTTGAATCCGAAGCCTCGTACGGCCTCCACATGGCTGCTGTTAAAGTCCACTTGTGAGTGTGGCAGTGAATCATTCATGACCTAAACTGTTCTTTCTTTGTGAAGCAGAAGAATCCTTGCAAAGTAGTGAGAAAACTCTTGAGAGAAGGCATATTGTCAGTGCCCAAAGATCCATCAGTGATAACAAAGACCAGCTCCGTGCCCGGCCTATAGAAACTCTGTCCCCTCTTCATGTCTCTTTTCATTTTAAAACAGGATCATTTATGGTACCTTTAAGCTGTGGTAAGACTTGCGTAACCAGTGAGCAGCTGTTGATCACTAGTTAATGAAGGCCTGCAAGGTAATAACTGACGCAAAAACCTTGAAAAAGTCCGACCCAATCCCGATAAAGTGTCCCACGATCTCATGAAACTCGACAAGGATCTGTTTTTAATAGCGAGAATTTTTGTCAGATTTGCAATGAATTTGTTATTATCAAATCCAAGTTATAATGTGTGGCTCTCATATGTGGTTCATAAACTCAGTGGTGGAAGGTAACGAAGTACACGTAGTAAAGTACTGTACTTAAGTAGAATTTTTTAGGTATCTTTACTTAAGTACAGTGGATACTTTTTACTTTTACTTTACATTTGAGAGCAGGTATCTGTACTTCACGACGCCATTACATTTTTGAACAGGATTGAAAAGTAAAAAGTACTTTTCATATGACTTGAGGGGTTATTTTTACCTCAAATCATATGAAAAGTAACATCCTGACTAAAGTTTTCGAGTTCAAGTTTCGACTTTGAGCGAACAAAAATAAATACGCAAAATTCATAAAAAAAATTAACAAATTGATTCGTATTGTTCCTGTGACCAAAATATGTCAGATTTTTTCATCAATATCACTACATTTAAATTTAAGCGTAAAAAGTATTTCACATAAGTGTTGGTAATTTGCACAGGCACTTAAATACTTTTATCTAAGTCGATTTTTTCATTAGTTTTACTTTTGCTTGGTTAACTTTTTCCCTCTTTATCTGTACTTTTACTTAAGTAACAGAACTGAGAACTTCCTCCCTCACTGCATAAACTCGAGGACACTTTTTTCTTGAGGATAGCTCCA
Organism: Periophthalmodon schlosseri; assembly: GCA_000787095.1. Taxonomy (NCBI): domain Eukaryota; kingdom Metazoa; phylum Chordata; class Actinopteri; order Gobiiformes; family Gobiidae; genus Periophthalmodon; species Periophthalmodon schlosseri. The sequence goes on from KN481544.1 coordinate 6,658, forward strand.
GAATCTCTTGTTCCTGAAAAGACTCGCCCTGCTTCCTCATTGTGGGTGTATTAACGACAAGTATGAACAACATTAGTCATTAGGCCAGATCAGTTACTATCTGTTTGACACATGAAGTGACACGATCCACCTCTGTCTGACAGACGTGATGCTTCCCGAGAGCTGCCTCTGAACCAATGGAGTCTATTGATCCAAGACAGTCTGATCAAAAAGTCTCTGGTTCCTGATAGGTCTGAACAAGCTGCAGTCTGGCTTCACATTTACTAGAAACATCCATTACCTTAGCTCAAAAACCCTTCATCTACAGTAAAAAGAGGGAGAATTGTATATTCTTTCCTCAACTGGGTCATGATTTCTTGCTTTGCTTAAAGGGCCCATATTACTCTGTTTTCTGATCTATGTTATTATGTTGTTTCCTCATCACAAACAGACCTGCACTTGAGTTTTGTTTCATTCACACATGTTTAACACACAAATCCTACTTATTTAGGCTGAAACGCTCTGTTCCACCTTGTGATGTCATGTGGTAATACAGGAAGTGCCCCACTGTGTTTTAAACTCCAAACACCTTCCCTAGAATCAGTTGGATGATTTCCGCCCTGGAACTTCCAATCTCTACCGAACAAAAGCTAAAAGGAGCTGTTAATTTGAAAACTACCGCTTCATGACATCACAAGGTTGGACCAGAGCATTTTGAGCTTTGGAGATGTCGACAGACTAATAATAAAGGGTTACTCAAACATGTGTGAATGAAACAAAACACAACTCCAGGTATGTTTTTGAGGAGGTAACAACGTTCTAACATGGTTAAAACCTCACGAGAGTCAATTTTGCTTAATATTGGACCTTTAAGCGAAGGAACTATAAGGGGGAACTTGATACGGCTTTAAAATTAGCAGACAAAGCATTGATCCGATGAGACGTTTTTTTCCCCCATGAGTTTAATATGTTTACTATCCTCGGAGAAGCCAATACTTTGCTCTGATTATGATATTTTTAGTAGCCAGCATCCAACTGTAAACACAGAAACCAAAGAAGAAATGATATTAGCTGATTCTCAAAGTGTAGTAGTGTCCTGAGGCTTTGCTGTGAAATGGCAGAATCCACATGCTTATCTCCTTCAGTTGTGCGAGTCAATACTGATAAACTGTTAACCCCGTCCGATTGCCTTGTGGAAGGTTATGATGCATTTCAAACCAGTTTAGTGAAAAGAAGATGTTCTGAGGTTTACAGAAGGGGCCAAAATATGTTGCCCGAAACTAATGTGTATCTTTTATCTTATCTTGAACTGAATTTGTCTAAACTATCACTAGAGACATGCTTCAATAACCCTATGTAAACCTGTGGCCTTAGTATTAGAGAGATGACACAAAAGCTCTAAAGAACGTAACCAGTTTTACAATTTGCAGTTAGTTTTTACCGCTTTATATTACCGCAACTTGAAAACGTCATGAAAACCTGAGTATCATACATGGGTTGCGTAATCCAATCCAACAGCGAACTCAGTGATGTCATAAGTTCAGATGGAGGGCAGGGGGCGATATACATCTATGTGTGATTTACTGTTTCTGAAAGGTCCAAGCAGAAAATCCACAAATGTTGAACCTACTTTATCCGTATTTGTTAGGGACTGGCACCACAAATTTGCCATATTATTCTTATCGCACCACTTTCTGAAGCTAATGTGGGGAAAAAAATCTCTTTTTGAATGCAGATGGAAGAGACGGAGAACTTTGTGCCAGTTTTGGAGATATTAATTTCAAATGGCACATGGTTAATTTTTATAAAGCGCTTTTCCACCTTCTAGGCAGTCGAAGCATCAAGGAACCATCAAGGAACCACTCACCCATTCATACACCGGTGTACATAGACACTGGGTGCGAGGTGAGTTAAGTGTCTTGCCCAAGGACACAACAACAGCAGTCATCTGTGGGAGCTGGAATCGCACCTCCAACCTGTGGGTCGGTGGCTCTGACTGCTCTACAGATGATGTTATTTTTAGACCAGGTCAACAAATCAGTTAAAGAGCAAATTCCACCTGAGATTTCCGACTCATCGTCCAGCTCCATTTTTTCTCGTCTCAAAATCCCTTTTATAATCTTCATTAACTATTGCTTTTTAATCCGCCTTAATGAGTAGCCAAATTAACACAAAATGATATTAGACTCTTCCGTCTGCGCTGGAGCCAAAAAAACAAACAAATCAACTCGGATCTGAAAGCCCCTTCAAATACTATGCACATTTTATCTTCATAACTGCTTTGGATCGGGAGCGTAATGGCCCACACTTCCCATCATGGCTCTGCGTGTTTCTCTGCAGGATGTAGTGAGCAGCCCGTCAATAATGCATCAACTATCATGGACTTTTATCTTCACAGGCCAGCACTGGTTTCTGATCTCCTTTGCCGCGGAGCACCACTCTGGCACAGGACAAAAAGTTCCCAAAAAAGAATTACAAATGAGCTGGTCGGGGTAAACAAGAACTGCAGACGCTATTCAAGTTTAGCTACAGCCTTAACTGGTGCTAATGCGCTGGCACTGGATTTACATGGGAACGTATCAAAGGTCCTATATTACACAAAATTGACTCTTGTGAGCTTTTAGTCATGTTATAACGTTGTTACCTCCTCAAAAACATACATACAGTCGTGTTTTGCTTCATTCGCACATGTTTGACCATTTGAATGTTTGTCTGTCTGCATCTCCAAAGCTCAAAATGCTCTGTTCCACCTTGTGATGTCATGAAGCGGTAGTTTTCAAGTTAATGGCTCCTTTTACCTTTAGTTCAGTAGAGATTCCAGCAATTCCAGGGTCGAAATTATCCAAATGATTCTACAATAGTGAAGGTGTATGCAGTTTAAAAACACAGTGGAGCACTTCCTGTATTACCACATGACATCACAAGGTGGAACAGAGTTTTTTCAGTTTGAGAGAAGAACTCAACGTGTGAATGAAACAAAACACTCCAGGTCTGTTTGTGATGAGGAACCTACATTATAACATAGATCAGAACAGAGTTATATGGGACCTTTAAATGCTAAATATAATGCAGGTGCAGTTAAAGGTGCAGTCACTTTTTTATTGTAAGATTAATAAGAAATAAAATAAGTTTGGGTTTTGCACCTCTTCAGCCCTTTTTCCAAATTTGACTTTTAGGTTTGAATTCCGCGTTCGTACACAATCACTGGCCTCGTAAATGTAATAAAAATGTCATAATTTATGCCGACCTCAGTCACTGTTCCAGTTTTATGACGACTTTTCTGCTAATTTGATGATGCCAGAAATGGGAAAGTCAATTCAAGTCAAATTTGGTCATAGCCGTGACCAGAACCTCCCCCTCAACTCTATTCGAACACTTTGTCTGGAGCTGGCACCAAACAAAATTTATAGTTTGCAAGAAGTCTATTCAATAACTATCTATGTTTCTCAGGGGTTGTAGTTTATATAAAGCCAGAACTATACAGAACTATATGCTTTTATTTTGTTTATATTGATAACCCTTTTCTCTCGTCTGGTACGATTTTCTCTTGGGGAAAAATACAAGTCATTTTGATTCAGAAATGACTTTAAATCGAACTATATTATTGCTATTGCCTTGAAAGTTCCACGGTATCACATCAAACCTTTCTCTTACAATTATCCCATTATTATGGCAACGTAGAACTGACAAATGTGGGTTAAACATTTTTACAGGCGTTTTTGGTATTACAAGAAAGTATTCATTTAAAACAAAAACAAGAATTTTGGACCAGACCAGACCAGAGTGTCCAGACACGGAGACATGGTCCTGACTGTGCCAAACGCAGCAACGCGGGATAAACACATGTGCACGGACCGGCCTTTCAACTTTATATGTTACGAAAGGTGCTGCCAGCCACTGGGTGAGGTGCCCGCCGACATGCCCAACAGCCCAGAGCCTGTAAAGGTGTGTGTGTGCCTTTGGTTACACACAGACAGCTCTGGATGTTCGCTCGGGTCAGATCTGTTAAGAGGCTCAGTGTAAGAATTCATGTTTTTCTAAGTAGTGAATTTAAAAAATGCAGAAGGATAATGCCAGTCTATGGAACCTTACAGATAAAGTGATGACATGGCTGTGGTGGGGGAAAGGTTATATAGTGCACCTTTAATATGAAGTTTCAAATATGGGTTAAATACATTCAAACACAAGAGGAAATGCATGAAAAATCTCATATCGGTCAATCTCTGCCTTAGATCTCATTTTCTGTTCTCATATAAGTTCATTCTCAAATGGACCTTGTGAGTGTGTTGCCATGGAGTTTGCCTACTTGAAAAGGAAGAAAGCAGAAATAACTGTCCATTGTGATCTTAATTCTTTTTTCTTAGTTTACAAAAGAAAGTCGGAGTTATGTGGTGAGCGTAAGTCTGTGTCCTGAGGAATCCTAAGTTCATCTATATTCTGGATGTGCGCTCTGGTCTCCGGGTGCCTTGGCACGTCTAAAAGGCAGGTCCAGAGCTTTTTACAGTAGACCTATGCCTACAAGTCAGTGGACTAGTGCCATGCAGTCTATCTAGTCATTAAACACAAACAAAATGATAAGCACTGGGCTCTTCCCCTGTGCATTGCTACAGATCAAACCGACCACACGCTCTGACCTGCTTAAAGCGACTGGCCCCTGTCAGTGCACTGGATATGAGCTTAATATGTTGATGTTAAAACATGAAACTGCAGTCGTTATAAACTGTAATAATTTAGTTTTAACAAAAAAAAACTTGTTTTAACTCAATACTTTCTCGTAACAACAAAGAAAAAAAGAGAAACTGTAAAAATGGTTTATCCATGTTGGTCAGTTCTACCCTTTCATTCATTACAAGTTTTGTACGGCTAAAACTTACCTTGAAAAACATTATTCAGCATTTGTGGTGTCAATGGGGGTCACCTCTCCACAGATCTAACTTGGCCTGGAGGCATCACCTGCTTGTCTCAATGGAGATATATTTTAATGCAGAACATTCTAGACCAAGCAACAGCATCACCAAAGAGACCACCCAGAGGCAAAACATCCACCAGAAGAGTTTTGCACTTTTACATAGTTGGTCATTTCTGTTTGGAAGTAACTTACTGACCTCTCCCCTGTTACACCAACATATACGTAGTTAAAATCACATGCAGTTTCCATACTCCACTGCAATGTTAATGAAAATAATCTCTTTAAGTGTGGGGTTTATTTGACCATACTTCCATGACTTGTTTTTCCTCTAGTTTTCTGTATGCAGCCCCCCGTCTCAACAGCAGGATGCCACATTTGGGGAGCTGCCAAATCATTTCTGTCATCACCAGACACACGTCACACCATAAACCAGCGGGTTGTGCATTTCCAAAGGTCACCATCTGATCCCTGGAGCCCCACTCTATGGTGTAATGGTGTGGTTTTCTGGATATGGTGAAAATGCCCAAATTCACCCATTACCCAGTGTCCCAGATAGCAGGCACCACAGAGAGCCTGAAAAAAACCAAAGGATCAAAGCTTATTGCTGTTGGCGCAGCAACAGAACAAGCAGGTGGCCCGGCGTCTTACTCAGCACCTGATGGTACATTCTACTTTCAATATTAGTGTTGACAGTATACTTCAAGTTGTGGTTCTTGCTCGTGCTGAGGATGGCTTAGGAAAGCATTCAAAACTAAAGATCAACATTTTCAAACTTAAAAGACGATCCTTTGTGATATTTATTCAGTTCCAGTGTTTTCTTGCTATCACCAAAACAACAACTATGTCCGTACATTTTTCTTGGGTCTAGAAAAATGCATGGAAATAGTACCACCTTAGAGTATATTTGGGTTTCCGAGTCCCACCAGATCAAAATCTATAGACTGTATTATATAGATGGACATGGCTAACTTGCTAGTCGCCGCGTTCCAAATAGGAAGTGATGGGCGCGCTTCCAACTCCATCGACTCTGGCTCCAATTCACTTTACATTGTAAAATTGTCGCCCCTCTCTCTGTAACTGCTGCAGTGAGCCTCGTCATTTTGGTCTTAAAATGTTCGTATTAACCCGCTCTACATGATCCTGGTATTTTTCTTTTCTAACTCAAGATATGAACATTAACAACAGGCAAATCAGGCGCCTTCTTTCCCCGAGGTCACTCCCGCTAGCATTAGCAACAGGTTTGATTGACAACATTGCTAAGTGGCCGCTCACTGCTAAACCAGTGGTGCGGGCGGGAAGGGGCGTTACCTTCAACAACCTCGCTCCGGATTGGCTCTTTGGTTGCTATGATACTCGCAGTCGGAGTTCCAAATATGGAACTCGGCTCCAAATTTACCCTTAAAATTGCTCTAGCCTCGATGAGCTTCATTTGACTGGAGCCGAACGCTGTGGGTGACGTCACACTCACTTAGTCCACTTCTTAATACAGTCTATGATCAAAACCCAAACTTTATCAGGCATAAATTAGGGCTAAACATGGTCTAAAAGTAGATTTAATCAGGTCATGGTGGCACAGTGAGCACTGCAGCCTCTCAGCAAGAAGGTCCTGGGTTCGATTCCCAGGCAGCTCAAAGCCTGTCTGTGTGGAGTTTGCATGTTCTTCACGTGTCTTTGTAGCGTTCCTTGGGGACCTCCTGTTTCCCTACCACTAAAAACACGTAGGGTTCCCTGAAGATGAGATTCCGAACCTCAGAGGAACTTTCCTGGTTAAATAAAAAAATATAATTTATAAAATGAGATCAAGTAAAACAAATACTATAATTGTACCACCAGAGGCAACCCACGTAAGTATTAAACATAGCATAGTTTGTGAAACAGTGGTCTATAATAAAAATGTACAGTTTTTTGAGCGCAGTATATGTTTGAATATGCTCTACCAGCCACAAGGGGTCAGGAAAGGACCTCTCTACTTAGGAACTGCAGTCTACACCCCTAAATAAGAAGATTCCAGTGTAAGTCTGAGCACTATATTTTTACCATTACCCCTCAGTGAGACCCTTCCATGCTTGTGTACATCCTCCCTGCATATCTGACACAAATATGACACTCCTCTTCCGTCTCCTCTGGCTGTTTTTGGTGGCCATTTTGATTGCGGGCCAGGGATGACGACACGCAGAGCAGCTGATGGGGGTACGGTGGCGCTTGCCCGGGGCCTGTGTAATCAGAGCTGCCCCCGCGAGCCCCCTGCCTCTGGAGCCTTTGATCAGGGGTCCCAGACGGATCCTTACTGTAGTGATGAGGGTGGCTGCGCACGGAGAGGGCGGAGAGAGCAGGGGGCAGATATAAAGACCAAAAATCATAGGGCACAAAACCCCAGCAGCCCACGGCAAAATGGAGGACTTTGAAGGTGGTATGGATCACTGTGGATTGACTGAGACAAGTGCACTGGATCGACACACCTGACTACACCTGACTGTTTCATAATCTGGAGTTGCTGCTTGTCTCCATGGAGATTCTATTGCTTTACCTGAAATTTTCCACTGTATGTCATTAAACTTGTCTATCTCCATGGGGACCAGCAATTGCGCCACCAGGTCTAGTTAAAAGTCAGATCTGTTCATGTTTTTGGTCACTTTTTTATATAGCGCTTTTCCACCTTCAAGGCACTTTACATCAAGGAACCACTCACCCATTCACACAGCAGTGTACACAGACACTGGGAGCGAGGTGGGTTAAGTGTTTTGCCCAAGGACACAATAACGGCATTCACCTGTGGGAGCTGGAACCGAGGATTTGAACCCAACCTCTGGATCAGTGGACAAACCCTCTACCATCTGAGCTACTGTCGCCCCAGTTTTTAGGTCATTTTTACCAATAAGTGAATTGAAAAAATGCAGAAGGATGATGCCAGTCTGAGGAACCTTACAGACAAAGCAACGACATGGCCCTGGTGGGAGACCTCTCACCAGAAAAGTTACATAGTTCACCTTTAAAATGAAGTTTCAAATGTGGGTCAGATACATTCAAACACAAGAGGAAATGCATGAAAAAAAACGAAAACCCATATCGGTCAAACCTCATCGTCGGTTCTCATATTTCGTTTTATCTGTGACATTCGAGTTCATTCTCAAATAAACCTTGTGAGTCTGTTGCCATGGAGTTTGCATACTTGAAAAGGGAGAAAGCAGAAATAATTGCCCATGGTGATCTTAGTTATTTTTTCTTGGTTTACAAAAGAAAGTCAGAGTTATGTGGTGAGCATAAGTCTGTGTCCTGAGGAGTCTCAAGTTCATCTATATTTAGAAAGCCTCCATGGTTTGCTCATCTGTGCGTCTCAGTTCTTCTGGAGATTTCTGCGCATTGAAATTCTGCAGCCTTATTCACAGCTTGTTAGCTACTTTTAATAGTTTTTAACCGCCGCGTTTAAAAATGGCAGAATTAATATCAAGAAATGTTCAAAATGTGAATAAATCCATTTCAAATATTAATCCTCCATTTACATAAAACTGCAAATGTTAATGCATTAATAAAATCTGAGGTATTTTATGGAGTACAGTTGTTTGCATAGAAAGTTTCACAGTATGGCCCTGACCTTATTCATCTCCATGGATACAAAGCAGGTGACGCCAGTTGAGTGAGTGCGACGTCACCCACAGCGTTCGGCTGCGGTCAAATGAAGCTCATCGAGGCTGGAGCAGTTATAGGGGCCAATTTGGAGCCGCGTTGTGTATTAGGAATTCGGACCAAGAGCATCATAGCAACCAAAGAGCCAATCCGGAGCGAGGCTGTTGACGGCAACGCCCCTTCCCTCCCACATCGCTGGTTTAGCTGGGGGCAGGCACTTAGCAACGCTGTCAATCAAGCCCGTTGCTAACGCTAGCAGGAGCGACCTCGGGGAAAGAAGGCGCCTGATTTGTCTGTTATTAATGTTCATATCTTAAGTTACGGACACAATAGCGAATTGTCTGTTATAATGTTCATATCTTAAGTTACGGACACAATAGCGAAATAAAAATACCAGGATCATGTAGAGCGGGTTAATACGAACATTTTAAGACCAAAATGATGGAAGCGTGCACTTAATCACTTCCTATTTGGAACACGGCGGCTAGCAGGTTAGCTATGTCCATTTATATATACAGTCTATGATAACGCCACAAGGCCAAGTTACATATCAGATCTGTGGAGACTTAGCTCACAGTAAGAATGCATGCAACAACTAGGAAAGCAACTTTTTCGTTTTTGTTTTGTTTTGCACTACAAACATCTGCAATGGAATACATGCAACAGATGTGTTTAATGCCATACTGCGGAACATTAAGGTAAGAGAACCTTTATTTTGAATTTCTAGTGTTGCAACGCGCAGTCTAACATCAGCAAGTGAATAAAAATAGACACTCAAAACTCAAGAAGAAGGTAAATATTAGAGCTTAAACACAACACTGTGCAAGTATAATAAAATAAAATAAAATAAAAAGCAAAGCATGCAAAGCAATAACATCTCCATGGAAACAAGCAGGTGGTGGATCAGAAAGGTTACATAGTGCACCTTTAAATTCACTTGTGTTATTATGAATGATTATGGTTTTCCATTTGTAAGCGCAATTATGACCCAAGCTCAAAGAACACTAAAAGGCATTATTAAGTCCGCTCTTATAATTTACAAAATGCGCTGAAAGTCAGAAAGGGCATTGCTAGATAAGTGACAGAAATGGTGTCATAGAGCGTTAAATCAGAGCCACTCAGCCCATCTTCCACCCGCGCGCGCCCTTTGACCTTTCCCCTCCTACGTGCGACCTCCCCTTTCACACATCCCTCTCTCGCTCCGGTGTTCGCTCCATCTCATCAAATAAATAGGAGCTCTGCCTCCTCCAGAGATATGCCATTTCCACTGCCACCGCCGCCGCCGCTCTAAGCCTTTTTTCTCACACCATTTCACTCACAAGTATTTTGCGCCTCTCCCGTCTTCTCCAGGGAGGCAGACGAGCGGCGGGGGCAGACAGACAGTGGCTGGAGGAAGCTGGGACCACTTTTTATACAACATCCTGGTTTTGTGCCGTGCCCTTGGGTGCTTGACCTGATCCACCCTGCTGTCCTCACACTAAAGGCACTCATAATTCACGTCATTCAATTTAACAGGAACATTTCCACAGGGTTCTACCTGGGCGAAGGCTGTCTACTGATGAAAATGTTTGAAATTTGCAGCAGAAGCAGAATTAGCTGCAGCCAATCGTTATGACGAGTCAATCTCAACAACATCCAGCTCAGATAAAAACGATTTCTGTTTTGTTGCTGTGTGAAACTTTTATAGTATTTTCTTCTTTGGTGTTTGCAGCTGAATAAACATTTGATCTTTAAAGTCAAAGTTGCACATTACTGCACTTACTACATTCTTTTTTTAAATTTTTTGTGTACAGAAGAAATAATTGCATTGTTTTATTGGGCAGTTTGATAAACAGAAAAAAACCCACCAAAAACATTCACATTTAGGCCATAGATTCCACAGTTATAAGCTCATGCCCAAATATTCCATCTACTTTCCCCACTCCTCCTATCGATCAGTCAGTGAAAGGTGGATTTTCAATCAAAGAGAAGAGGTTTGCTTTAGTTTCCTCTTCAGTTGTGACATGTAATTATGAGAAGGTCCAGCAGATGGTGCTACACCTGTATCTGTATGGGTCAAATGCAGAGGACAGATTTGTGTTGTCACCAATCTATGCAATGTGTGAAACTGAAAGCAGATAGAAACATACGCAATAGAAGCAATATGAGCTCTGGGATGATCTGATCGTTTTGAAGCTGTCCAAATCATAATTGCAAGGAACTTCATGGAGAATAGCGAGCCGACATAGAGGAGAAGCAAGCTGGCTTATTGAAATAGGATAAATATGCAGGACTACAGAAATTTACAACAAAAAATAATTTACATAATATAGTCATTTAAGAATTAAGAGTGCCAGAATGATCTCTTTCAAAGTCTGATCAGATGTTTGGCTTATTACTTTATTTGGACACCATCTTTTCTTAACATCATGGCTTAAACCCTTTCATTTTTGCTTTTTTTAAAAATCTCAGTTCACTTGTGTGAGACACCTGGAAAATGAATCGGCTGGTGCGGGGTTTTTCGAGCTTATTCATTCCATCTGTGGTCTGCAGGCACAATCAGGAGCAGTGGATCCAGGTGGAGACGGCATCACCATCATCATCATCATCATCACTATCATCATCATCGGTGAGTGACAGAAAACCATTTACCCTGTGCTCCTCCTACTTCTCACACCAGACCTTTGTGTTCACACTCCAGCTCCAGGGGATAGAAACGGCTGTCCACTCTTCAGTTTCTGGATGTGGCGATGAGGCCGAAAGATAAACCAACCATTTTGCCTGAACCGCGTCCAGTTTACCAAAAATAAAATGAAATAGGTCGCCAATGTAAAAGGCTCTGTACTGTGTAGATCGTCTGTAATTTGTGACGTCATTGCGACTCCATGGCAACAGCACACTTTACACCACCGCCACCACCCAGCTATTATTTCCCCCGTAAAATTCAGTCAGGTTGTGCGTCACACTATTCCATCGCCTTGTTTCTAATGCGTGTTTTGAAGGTTTGCACGTAACGGGAGGTGGAGACGCCAAATATCACATGTAGAACCCGTAATTCGCATGCAAGTTTTTTCGCTTGCATCAGGTGGATTTTGATTTAAACGCAGAACAGTTAAGGAACATTTGGAAAAGTAGGAAATCTGTCAACTGGACAAAAAGTTGGAGGAGTAGAGACGTTTCGCTGCTCATCCAAGCCGCTTCTTCAGTTCTGGTCATATTCCTGGTGGACACTGCCTTATATCCGTCTGAAGGGAGGCGCAAACTACACTGAAACTAACGCACCTGTTTGTTTACAGTTTCATGAAGCGAATATAAAAAACCCATGTGCCCGTTGGACTACACCTGCACTGGACCGGAGTGGACACAGGTGATGGACAAAGCCAAAATAATCCCATCATGCCGGTTGTTGTTTGGCTGTGCTTCTCTGGAGGATTTTGGGCAAACAAACATCGTTGTTTGAATAGATCTGTGACATCATTGCACTAGCACAATGCGTGAGGTTCAAGCTAAAAACAAACAATCCAACCAATAACTTGCCCGGAGCCTGTGCTGTCTGTGCTTGGCTAGTGAGTAACTCGGGGAAAGTTTATGGCTGTCCAGACAAGTGTAGAGGGACTTCAGCGGTCGTTCTTTCTCTGCTTCAGTGCAGATTGGCAAAGACTGATGCAGCAGCCTTTAGCTTGTTGGCTATAGCATTATTCCAGTTTAAAGAACCTGCTCATTTTTGGACACGACACAAATGGCATACATTTGTGTCAAACGGGTAATTAACAAAGAAAGTGCGTCACTAGCAAAGCCAAACCAAACAGACTGTGCGTGGTGTCGCCCCCTGCAGGAGTAGCGGTGTCACGACACAGCACACAGATGGACTTCGTAACAGTGTAACCAACACCCCATTATGAGCTCGAATGCTAAAATGGAAACGCGATTAAAGTCGTATTTGTTATAGTTAGCACGATTATCACGGCCAAAATAATTGCAATTAATGATTATATCACGATTAAAGCTGCTGATAATAACTTAAACATCTTTCATATAATTGTACTTTATTGTCAGTGAAAACACCTGTGAAAACATTATGGATGAGCAGGGCCTTTGACAGAAATTTGGCGGCCCGGGTCAAGAAACTTCACAGTTCTGGGCCCCTAAGACCCTGGGGCCTGGGACAACAGACCCCTTTGTCCCCCCGTCGACTCCCCTGTGATTAAGTAGCTTTTTCTGCACATTCTGGTGATATAAAGATAATTATATTTGTTGGCAATTATCACGATTATATAAAATGTCACACAAACGATTATAGTCTAGTCTTGTTTATCGTCCCATCCCTAATCCAGACAAGACACTGGCCCAACACTCTCTGACCCTACACTGACCCTTATGTGCCTTATCTAATGCAAATTTTGGAAACAAACGCATTTTATATAGTGGAAACGAAGTTACTGTGGAATATGTTTTGCCAAACCCACAAAATATAATAATATAATATAATAAAAACCCAGACTAGAGGAATTCATGTTTTTGTCTTTTCCCAACTTACCCATGATTTAGTCTATGGTTTAGTCTTGTTTAGCTCTAATTTAGGCACAATAGTCTGGGTTTAGATCTGGTGCTACTCGGATATCCAGATATTATCTTAAATGATACTTGGCGTGAACATTTTGAGAACCACTTTCTTAATGAATGTAATTTTTTAAGGAGAAGATAAGACGTCTGCCACAACAGAAACGCATTATTTCATCCTATACTTCAAGCCAGCCGCAATGCTGTGTGTGATTTCAACTATTAATAATAATAATAATAATAATAATAATAAAAACATGTATTGTAATGCAACTTTCCATTTCTGCAAACTTTCTAAACACGTGCAAATTGTTGTACAGTGAGCTACGCAGATCTTGGACTAAAAACAAACCTATAAACGAGCACTTTTTATTTCGATTTCTCCTAAAACAGTAGGTCAGATGTTTAGCAGCTCACGCACATAAGAAACATGCAGCGTAATTCCATTCGCTGGCTTCCTGTGCATATCCCATCAACAATACACTCATGTATGTAGCTGATAAACCTATTACAACGCCACATTGATTTCTTGTCTATTCTCGGCGCGCCCTCTGATGCAGTTGTGAGCGTAACAGTACTGTAGGGTGAGTGTGTCCCTGAGTCACACAGGGAGCCATGTATTTGCAGGGCAGGTAGAGCTTTAGCTGCCTAATTCATTATCATTAGCTCAAGTTAATCGCCTGTGCAAACACTTCACTCCAAATTGATTTTCTTAAATAGCCCACAGAAAAAGAACAACCATCAAGTTGAGGGGTTGCTTAAGCTCCAGAGGACAGATTACACACCGGGTCTAAACTCAGAGCGGCAGAAATTACACTGTTATTATGTCAGCTGCTGATATAGTTGGAGGTATGCTGTCCAAGCAGGGGTGGCGCCGGGGGGGGGGGGGTTAAGGGGGAACAGGCCCCCC
>KN481545.1:344-10663 GCA_000787095.1 Periophthalmodon schlosseri
GCGTACACAGTATTGCAGTGGTGTACACAGTATTGCAGTGGTGTACACAGTATTGCAGTGGTGTACACAGTATTGCAGTGGTGTACACAGTATCACAGTTGCGTACACAGTATTGCAGTGGCGTACACAGTATTGCAGTTGCGTACACAGTATCGCAGTGGTGTGCACAGTATCGCAGTGGAGAGCAGAGCACCACATTCACAGCTTGCATCTTGTTGACTCAGTGGGTTGAGATTGGGCATTCATTTGTTATTCTATTTAGTCCTCTTCACCCAAACAAAGACACGTTGTACTGTCAGCCTCATGAAAGCTGCTGGTTTTGGATGCACAGCGCCGTCTCTTTGGAGACTTTTGAAAACATGATGCTATGTGACAGCTCACTTCCTGGACCGTCCGCTGGTGAAGATGTCAGGAGACACGTTGTATTTCTGAGGAATTGTAGACAAAGGGAAGAGCTTGAAAAGTTGGACATCCCTGTCTTCTAGGAGCCGACTACTATACTGCCATCTAGCAGTAAACAATAGAACGCACTTAAAAAGCCTGTACTTCACATGGTTTGGTTTTTTTCACATGGTTTTAACAAACTGCTGATGCAATTTTATATTCAGTAAAATTCAGTATTCAGTTAAAAAAAAGATGAAAAATAAAAATCACTTCTCTTAAAACAGAAATCATCTCACAGTCTGTTGGGAAAGAATTTAACAATTAATGTATATTTTTGAAAATGATATCTACATATTCACACATGACCAGTTTTATGCTGGAGCCTGCTGATTTTCAAATGTAAAATTAGGTCTGTTGCCGGTAAAATATATTCTCTATATTTTTTATCTTCCTGTAAAATGGGCCAGTTGGTGGTTGCACGATCAATGTCTTTGCATAGTAAAATATTAACAGACCGAACCTTTAAAACTGGGGCATTCTGCACTTAACATTTGAAAGCAGACAGATACAGACAGGAGCTCCCTTTTGCCTGTGGGCTGTGGGATCTCGTGGGTTTGGCCTACGCTGTTCCAAGCACGGTCTCGATAAGAAACACCTGAACGAATGCCAGGAGCGCGGATGAGGTGCGACTTCTGCCCTCATATTTTATTGCCTCTTGATGAGAAGTCCTGTGGTGCCATTAATCATACCCACATGGAGCACAGGTTTCTTTAAAGCCCAGGCACCCTCACAGGCACCTATATCTGCTCTCCGCCGCAGCCCGGCTTTGAAATACCTCTGCAAGAAATCAAATACAAATGGTGCATTTAATTAGAACACAAATGCAGTGGACGTGTGATGTGAAACCGTCTTTGATCCAGACGCCGCGTGGTTTTGAAAGCTAAAGGTCACATTTTGGACGCTTAATTAAAATGCAACATTGTCAATAAACTCAACAACAAATGTCAGGTCTGATGAACATTTTTAATTTGTGGGAATGAATCAACTCACTGTTTCTCTGCGGTAAGGGCAGCGTGTTCCCATAATGAATGTCTAACAATTTATAGCATTTTAATCATGTTTTCTGCATGTGACACTCTCCAAAGTCCATGCCTAATTTAGAACATTGGTGTTGTATGCGTTGCCTGAATTAAATCAAGAAAAGGTCCTTAAAATGTCATCTATGTCTTATTATTACCAAGTCCAGTCCTGTTCTAGTCTGCGTAGAGCCGCTTTGACATGCAGACTTGAAGTAAAATGAGTGCACAAGGGGAGGAGAGCGCCGTCATTCTGCATTGACTAGTCCTGACCTATGTGTCATCTGTGACTTTCCTCATTTAGTCCATCTCAGGAGAACGCTAAGCTGTGAGAATCCCAGCTCAAAGGGAGCTGTGCTTAATAAGAACGAACAGAGATGAATGCGTTGTGCACACCCCGCTCAGCACTAATTGATTTGTGGGTTTAAATACCTGTGTGACCTTTAGCCTTAAACAGATGGCTGTGGAGCATGTATATGCGGCAGATATCGATATGACGCAGGCAAACAGCATCGACATAGTGACACATGGTAATCATTTATGGGCCAGACAGTGGTGCTTGTACCAAAAGGTAAACCGGTAAAAGCGTGGTCTTCCTGTAGGATTCACTGTTTCACCTCTGAGATCAGGCACAGCGGCGAGCTCCTGTGCTGTGGAGAGATGCTACGGTGTCTGCTTTTTGGCAAGTTACCACGGCAACAGGCTATTTCATTTACTGATTCAATAAATAAGTAACCGCTGGAAATCACTGTAGTAATGTATTTTTTAGTTTACAGTGCAGATGCTTTTCTTCTTTTCCATTTGAATTTTTTCTAACATGTTACGGTAACTAAATCTGTGACATTCTTATGGCGTAGCGGGACTTTTCTTTGGCACCATATGTACTAACAAAGCAGCTGCTTGTCATTTCCACCCATGAAAGACTAAACATGTGTAATAGCGAGATGCATCTGAATGACCCTCCACTAAGTGACGTTCCATATGTTACTCAGACTCGTGTGTTTGCATTATAGGACACTTAACTGTGCACATATTTACGTGAACACACAGGCGCACATTGACACAAAGCAGAACGATCGGCCGCTCCTCCTCAGACTTGTCCCTGGGAATTGAAAACATTCTAACTACAGAGGCAGGACGGGTCTGCCCTAACTAAACAAGATGACTTTGATATTCCCTGAGCACCCGACATAGGGGTGGCCAGATTAAACGCCTTTTATTCACCGTGACCTTTCCGTTGCTGTCTTCCCTCTGAGAAATCTCGCCTCTTCGTCCACTTCCATCATGGTGACAGCCTATCCCCACCAAAACAAAAGGCCAAGAGGCAGGGTGACACAAAGTCAATACAGCCCACTTGAACACATTGCACTGTAACCTCTGCATTTGAATTGTTAACTGTTAAAACGGCTCCTAATCAGCCGCAGACTTGTTAATGGCGTGAAAGAAAGTAAACAGCGTGTCCTTTAACGTCAGCACCTTATCATATCTGGGATCATCAAATAAGTTGGTTTTGACACACGGCAGATTGGGCCGCACACTTCATCTTGGGGCCACACATTGGTCATTATCGCATCAGCCTTGTGGACGTGACCCTTCACCCACAATATTTGTCTCACTGCAGAGCGGGGAGTCCAGAGTGGATACTTTAGTCTTATCTTACACTCGAGAAAGACATTGCGGTGCAGTTATGGATTAGGAGATGCCTTGACAGCAGATACTGCAGGATAATGGTGGACGATTGACTATGTGTACGGCACTGATTGACTCTACAGACACATTCATTGGACAGAGGTGGAAAGTAACTAGTTGCGAATACTCACATTAATATAATTGAATGGATTTTTGGGGTAATTGTATTTCTGAGTAGAATTTTAAACATGTACTTGTAACTCAGTATAATAATAGCGTAAGTCCCAGTCGTCCTGATCCGCAGCTGTCTCACACATCTATGCAGTTATTTGTTTTGTTTGTTTTTTTGTATATTGTTCTGTATTTTAACAGGGCAATTATGAAAAAGAGAGTGTGGTGCTCTCATTGGGCCTCTCCCTGAGCAAATAAAGATGAATGAAACTGCTCTTTTCTATACACACACACGCACACACACACACACACAAACATCAACTGCTCTCATTGGCCAGAGCTCTGAGAATATGAGGATTACTTCATTCAGCTTTCAACTAATTAATAGCGTTTTGTATAAAAGACTGGCCTAAACTGCCACAAAAATGTTGTGAAAATGTAGCTAGTACTTTGATTTGTATTTCTTGTGCATACCTTATATATTTACTTAAGTATACTTAAGTAAAGCAGCACTATTTGTACCTGTAATTGAGTATATTTATACCCATGTCACTGTTTTTGAGTAGAACTGTTGAACACTCTCTATCCACCACTGCAGCTGGACAGTATTTGCATGCAGTGGTTACATGAATTATGAATTAATATTGATATAATCATCGCTGGTGTAGAATTCTAATTAACAAAAGAACTATAACCAAAAACCATTCATCCCAGTTTAAGTGGTGACACAAACAGATACATAGATAGACTCCATGTCTTTGTCTCACGACAGAGGAGTTTGAGTTCAGCTCTGGTTTTACCAATGACACATACGTCTTCACTGGATTTATGTTGAGGAAAAAAAAAACTGAAGGTCTCTCACTCATCAAATGTACTCAAAGCTCTGGCTTTGACTCTGCATTTGTAAAAAAGGTGTCATCCTTTACATTAGGGGCAGATGTTTTCTTTCACGGTGGTTTGTAAGTGTTAGTATTCGGCTGGTGAAACTATAGCTGATAATGTGCCTTTGCTAACACTTGGTTGAAACCACGTGCACATTGTGTTGTATCTGGTTTGTTGCAACGCTTTGTCATATTTGTTGAAAAGGTGTAAATTATTGGTTGTGTTGTTGATTTGCAGATATCTGCTTCCTTGGACAGAAATGCAGTGCTCAGATGAACTACTCAACCATCCACTACACCCTGAGACCTTCTGGTAAGTAACACCTTAAAACATGACTGCATCACATTTCCAAAGCATTTATGGGACACTTGTCATTATATTCTGCTTCAAACAAAAGACAAACTCCACAGACAACATAACGTCTTTTGTAATGTCCTTTTAAGTCATGAGTATATTTAATTATACTGGTCACAATCAATATGGAGGTACCGCAAGTGACTTAGAACTTGTGTTTGCAGCTGTTGGTTCACGTTAGCTCATGTTGGAGGAGGAGGAGCCTGGAGTTTTAAAGGTAAAGATTTGAAAGGAACTACATCTGACTTTGTTTTTTCTCAATATTGATTTTAAAAGCAGTAACAATTGGATTGACGTGTGTGCTTTTTGTTTTGAGGTGTCCAGAGGCTCTTAGGTTCTACAGATGTCAAATATTGTCCCTTTCTCTTTTACACTGAGTTGACTTTGGAGCGATTAGTTCATTTTCAATTTGTGTTTGTAAGTCATAGAAATAAGACAATACTGTATAACGCATTGTTTCAAATGTGTACACTTAAAACGATGATACTAGATGTGTAAATGCCATATCATCGAGACTTACAGAAGTGAAACGGTGCACTGTTCGTGACCTGTCAGTGCTCAGAGGATTACACTGATTACACTGAACACATTAAAAACATGTGAGTGTGTGTTCAAACATTCACGTGTTCCTGCAGTCACATTGATTTATTGTGGTGAAATGTCTGATACTCGTTGCACGGATGTGCATTTTAAATAAAAAGTCATTGTTTCTAAGTTACTGAGTATGAAGGAGTAGGAGTTTTATTTTGAAAAGCACATTAACCTTTAAAGGTAAAGAAGCTGTAAAAGATGAATGGTAAGGTCCATGTATATGTATGTATACTGTAAGTGGTTCTTTCATTCACTGCATTTTTACCGTAAATATACAGCTTTGTGCAGATTAGACAGATGCTGCCTGCTCTTAAATGTATATTAACACTAATTTTTCTTACAGTGTCTGAGTGCGATGGGTCTAGAAATAGGCAGCTGCTGGGAAACTAAACTACTATTTATAGTTTCTCACTACTGCCACCTACTGTCTAAATGATTGCTAGCTGTACGTACATTTGGCTTACATTTCGGAGAAGTGCAGTCAGATGTATGGTTGTGAGTCTGTTGTTGTTTTTTCCTCTCTGCCATAGCTCATAAAGCAGTCGCAGACAAATCAACAAACAGCCCCGTCATCTGTGAAAACACAAACGAATGATTCCAGCACTTTCACCTTTTGTTCATCGCCTGAACCCTTAGGCTACAATACGTCATATTATTATGCAATCTGGCATTAGCAATGAGCACGCTGGCAATCTGTTGGACTTGCTGTTGTGGGGAACGCATATGGAGAGGAGAGGGGCCTCAGCAGGAGCTAAACACAAAATATTAGTGTGTGAAAACAAACACTTGTATATACACAACCTCCGTCTCTCTCTCTCTCAGACACGCACACGGTTAAATCTCTTTAGAGCAGATAAAACAAGCCATGGACTCATAATAATATGATTTGTATGCACATTAACATGTATGCGACTGCACTAAATTCATTACGGCTTTGCTCTTGGCTCCAGCTTTTGTTTGTCATTGTTCAAATGGACCATGCCACCCGCTAGTAACTTTATCTCTCTGTCCAGCTTTCCATGCAGCATGGCCAGTTCCCCCTCCCCCCTCCCCACCACCCACAAAAACTGTCCTCTTTGCACAGGGCTCCCTCATTCATTCTAATTAAGCCAACTGAAACTAAATAGCAGAAGCTTTGTTTACAAGGGAGGCGCTGCGCTCAGCATTCACCGCACGGAGCCACTTGTCTTTGCAGCTAGTCAGGGGGTTATCTCCAGCCACACTTACTGCTTTCATTTATTTACATTTGGGTTTGCCTTCCCACTTATTTACATAGCCGACAGTGCGGGGGCTGACTCTGGGATCACGCTAGGGAAATGTATCAATCACATTAAAGCTATAAGTAACACTGGCTCCCCGTGAGCTTCAGAGCCTGGACATATGCGCTGGCACAGAGACGAACAGTGATTCACTGACATCACTATGGGGAAGTCAATAATAATTCTGGCTCCACTTGTTCTGTTTTCTTTGTAATTGTAAATCTAAATATTGTAATCTAAAATGTGCCCTCTCTGCAGTACTGCCAAACCACTGGTCCAAGATGGATTTTTGTGAATTAACTCAAATCACATGCATTCCAGCTCGCAGTGCACAGTAAGTGTATGGTAATTGTTTGAAGGCAACTCTAAAACAGTGGGAGTATAAATAAAAATGCTGTGTGCCAAAGACGACCAGGCTTTAGAGTGCATTCTGATGAAACACTTCATCTTTTCAGACACAATTACATCCATTTATTTTCAGCAGAAAAATGGAAGAATAATCCCGTATTTCTACTTCAGACCTTAAGTGTGTTGCACCTTGAACAATGACCAGTGAGACACAAGACGGATTTAGAGACACAAACTGAAACAGATTCAAGTTTACATTCATTCAGCTGAGACAATTTACCATTAACTCATTAACATAAAAATTCACAGAACAACTACGAACACCGACCATTGAAATGCGTTCGACTTTTTAGTTTGTTGTTGTGTAGAAACATACAGGAAAAGAAACTGGAGGAGAATGTTGAGAGTGTAAGTCGCTGGCTTGCTGTCTGACAGCTGCTGCAGCAGAGTGAAGACCAGAGGATTAACTCAAACTGTTGTTGCTGACTTTCCATTATTCTTGATAAGACCTTTGCCCTGTCCAGCTTTGGTCTGTGATTCATTTTATTTAAATGGAGCGCTTTGCTTTGCATTCAGTTACAGTTAAAATGTATAAACATTTCTAAATTAACAATAGCAGGATATGTTTGTTGTCTGATTGTACAGGTCAGTTTTGTGTCTCACTGGAATCTCATTTGGTTTGTAACTGTTGACGTCATATTTTCCACTATGCAAACGTTTAATATACTTCACTAATGTAGATTTAAGATGAAAACGAGTTTCTTAGTGAGAAACAAGTAAAAAGGATAGAATCTGTGGGACAAGAAAACTTTAATGTGTAGTGGCAGTAGCAGCCAGCTCACGCACCAAACAAACCCAATAACTGGCTGTACGACGCTTAGCCCTGGCCAATTATAGATGTGTTAGTTCACAGAGCAAGAGGAAAACGCAAGGAAAATGTCCCCTGCCTGCAGAGCAAACCTGAAAGAAGATTGTTTAAAAGAAATAACTTTAGAGAAAAAGTGGTGTCATCCTTTTGTTATCACAGCTGTGCAGTGTGACAGGTCAGGGAACAGTACACACACTCTCTCTTGCCTTGGGAAGTAAAATAGACACATCACGCACACTACTGTTTTCTTTATCCAAAGTCAGAATGCAAAGTCCACGAAAACATTAAACCATTACAGTTGTCTGAAAATGACATATTACATCTTCGATCGATCTTAAATTGTTGGTCAAGTAAAACTAAAATCAACTTGTAGACAAATGATCGCACAGAACTATAGTCAGTCATTTTACAAATAGTATCAGTGTTCACAAGTTCACTTTTTTTGCAAATATTAACCTTTTGATTACGTCACAAATCTAAAACTCTCTCTGCGATACGCCATTGGACCAAAACAATATCAGAATTCAACAGGAGCGAGGTTTTCATCCCCCTTTTTGTGTAATAGGAATGAAAAGTGTTAAAGAATGTAGCAAAGAACAAACAAAGGCAGTACATGTAGCTGTGTGGGGCTGCATGTCAGGTTCAGAGGTGTTTGGAGCCAGAGGGATTTGCTCCGAGCGCACACTGCTGACTATAAGTTTGCGGATTAGCGGGGCCCATACGGTGGAGACTCAGTCGGGTATGGACTAGCGCGAACGTGGCTCTGAGAGAAGGAGAAGGAGAGAAGGAGGATCGATGTGGAGTTCAGACAGGCTCAGGTACACTGTCTCCAGACTGTCAACAGCTGCGGGCGGAGAAGAGCTGCTGCTGCGGCTCTGAGCTCACTCGTGTACATGCCCTCAGCTCACACAGTCGATTCTTATACCCCCAAATCACCCTCAACAACGGTGAGTGCGGAAATAATGTGTTTCTCTATATCCACACATATAATGCTCATTTCTTTGACATAAGTTAAGTTATAATGGAAGTTTGTTTTATTTTCACTGGGAGTTTTCTATTTTCTGATCTGTTAAAATGTTGTTTCCTCATCAAACATACCCGAGGTTGTGTTTTGTTTTTTTTTGTTTTACATGTTTAAAACACAAATCCTGCATATTTAGTTCTTCTCTCAAACTGAAAACACTCTGTTCCACCTTGTGATGTCATGTGATAATATGTAACGTGTTGTAGGTTAGTGGACTGACTGCAAAAGGTAAGTAATGTATTGGAAATAGACTTGGTAAGGAGCCATAAGTGAATGAAAGGCACAAAATAAAGTTGGTTATATTATAGTAGTTTGATCAGGGTTTCTATGTTTATATTAATAGTTGTGCAATAATAATAATAGTCAACATTTATAATAGATATGTTTATGTATAAATAATGTAAATATATCAATCAACTGAATCAATCAAAAACAAAATAAAAAATGAACGACAACTTCAGTTCAGTGTGAATCCGTCCCACGAGATCACAGCATGTCCATCTGGATGTTTAGTCCGTGTGTGTAAAGGCAAAGTCTTTGAGACTGAGTTTCAAAGTTCGTAGGGAAGTTATTAAATTCAGCAAGGCAGAAAGAGTTCGATCTCCTACCACAAGGTGGTGTGCTCTTAGCTCGCCATCAGACTTACAGTTGAAGTTGCCATCAAAAAAGGGAAAAAAGGGAAAAAAAAAACAAATTAAATTCACATCGTGCCAGCGTTAGTGGAGTTAGCCATTATCTTTATGGAGTACTGAATTACAACAACTTAACACAGCGATAGAGAGCTTCAAACAAAAAAAAAACAGTTTCAAATGACAGAATAACTCACAGCTGAGTGGAGGGTTGAATAGTTTGTATGACAGCAGAATCGCAACGGATTTAGCGATGAAACGATGAGCAGCCGACTCCAGAGCACGACCTGCACGACCTGCACAACGGGCACGACCAGCACGACCAACACGACCAACACGACCAACACGACCAACACGACCAACACGACCAACACGACCAACACGACCAACGCGACCAACACGACCAACGCGACCAACGCGACCAACGCGACCAACACGACCAGCACGACCAGCACGACCAACACGACCAACACGACCAACACGACCAACACGACCAACACGACCAACACGACCAACACGACCAACACGACCAACACGACCAACACGGCCAACACGGCCAACACGACCAACACGGCCAACACGACCAGCACGACCAACACGGCCAACACGACCAGCACGACCAGCACGACAGCCATAGTGAGCAGCAGCGGGAGGGCACCAGACGCAGGACGGGAGCCGCTCCAGGTAATACTGGCCTCACCGGTGCAGTAACAGGAGGTGGGGCAATTTAGGTCACATGGTTTACAAACACAGGAAGTGCTCCACTGTGTTTTTAAACTCCACACACTTTCACTAGAATCATTTGGATGATTTCAGCCTGGAATTGCCAAGCTCTACTAAAAAAAAGCTAAAAGGAGCTGTTAACTTGAAAACTACCACTTCACAACAGCTTTGGAGATGTAGCCAAACTAATAATAAAGAGTTACTCAAACGTGTGAATGAAACAAAACACAACTCTGGATATGTTTTTTGATGAGGTAACAGCATTCTAACATGCAACTTAAAGCTCACAAGAGTCTATTTGGGTAATATCAGACCTTTAAGTTTTCTTAACCTTATTTTTGATAATGCTGATTTTTTTTTTTTTTTTTTTTTTTGTTGGGA
>KN481545.1:10766-39791 GCA_000787095.1 Periophthalmodon schlosseri
TTTTTTTTTTTTTTTTTTTTGCTGGTAGGCTGCATGTCTGTATAAGTAATTCTGATTCTAATATTCTCCACTGAGATTAAAAAAAAAAAAAAAAAAACAGCACAGATTCGTTTTTGAAATGGCTTTAAATTAAGACATTTTGTTTAAATTTCTGAGACATTTATAATTTGTAATAACCCTCCTTCACAACATCAGCACATAAAGCTTGATTGGCTGGATCCACTGTGTGCTCTATTCAGAAATCCAACTACTATTTGTAAACTACAGCTTGGCAGCACTACATAAAAAACATCAGTGTGGCACCTGTTTTGTTCTTCCATTTTCTGCTTTTGCCGTCGAGCGAGGACAGACAGTCGCAGTGGCCAGCCATCACAGTAGGACTCTGGGTGACAGCTGTTTTCTTTATTCACACATAAACACTCCACTACATGACACTGCCAACAAAAAGACACTTTCACCACTTACACCTTCATCGTAACCAACATGCAACATGGGAAGACTGGCACAGCTGCATGGCAATGTTACCCATCCACTTAATAGCTCAGCAGGAGCAGGTTTCAGAATAGAACATTTGTTTTGCCCAAGTTAGGCCAGGGGTCATGTTTGTAGATGCAGACACTACAAACATAAATTATATGAATACCATGGTCAGGTCACTTGAAAAAATAACACACAGAGAAGATTACATTTCCAAAATAATAATCACCACAGAATAAAACTCATATACTATTTGACTTCTAACTGGCACAGAACCAGGGATAATGGTCATGAAATGTAACACTGAAGGCAGATAAATAAGCTTAAAGCTTAAAGCTCCTATTCGTCTTATTATATACTATTAAAAGGCATAATTATAACAAAGTTCAAAGGTTTGAAGGTGACTGTGGCACAATTTGTTTCTGAGCGAGGAGGTTGTGGGTTCAGTTCTTATCAGTTTGATCAATCACTGATCATATTGCTGACCTCAGACTTAAAGGTGCTCTAACTTTTCTGGCTGAGGATTGTTGAAGGTCCACCACGTGCTTGTCTCCATATATGTTATTACTTGGTGTGAAATGTTCCACAGTATGACATTAAACTTGTCTATCTTGCATTTATTCAATTACAGGTGCTTTAGAAAATACCTTGAAAAAACGTGCATTCTTATGCGGAGATGCATTCCACATCATGCATCTCCGCTCCACTGAACTGCGCCACGCACTGCGTAGTAATTGCGCACATGTTGTAGTGAATGAGCCGTTCCACGTCTCGCGCATGCGCTGCGTAGGCCTGCGCCGGTGCTCCACCGGTGTGTGGCCAGATCAGTCTCCACTATAGTCTCCACAGATCAGAACCAATAGATCCACGTTCAGGACGCACCAAGCAGGAAACAGAACGTAAACTACATCCGGATTTACAGAGTAAATGCGCTCCACGCGAACTGTATTTTCATCACATTACTTAGAGTAGATGTTTTTCCCGGATGTTGCTTTGATAGTTCCGTTCAGTTTACTGTTTCACTTTGTGTCACTGAAACACAGTGATGTGAAAACTTTATTGGACTCGTCCACGCAACAGTTTAATGCAGCTGAACCATCCTCGTGGAGGTGAAAAAACATGTGTGAACAGATGTGACAGGAGCTAAAGAGCGGCCTCATGTAACAGCAGTGATCTGCACTGCTTTTCAATAACTTGGCCTCGTGGAGTTACCCGCTTGTCTCCATGGAGAGAGATAAATTTAATGAACTTTGGAACATTCCAGGGAAACAAGTAACATTTCTGTTGAGACAAAGCAGGTGGTGGACCCTCCACCAGAAAAGTGACATAGTGGACGTTTAAAAATATCTGATAATGAATGAATATAGTCTCTGGTTGTCTAAGTGGTGCAGCATGTCTCTGTAACAGCTCATTTGACTCCTCATCTTTTTTTTTTCCTTTTTTGTCAAGGGTTGCCATATTGAAGCAGATGTGATTTTACACACGTGATGTCCTTTGTGTGGCTCCCTGCCCCACAGTCTGTGACTGAGTGGTCAATATGTCAGTATGTAATAGTACACAGTATAGTTAAACTAGCTTGGTGCCGTCTATAATTAGTATAATCAGAACAAAATGAATTAAACTCAGGTTAATCAAGTTTGGTTTATTAATTTGAATCAATGTTATATATAAAATAATACTATGTACATGAAAAAATTAGGAAAACTCTCATAAAAGTATCAATTTTAAATACTGTGAACTGTGCCCACGTTAGTGCAGAAATAAAACTGTCAAGGCAATCAAAGCAGGTACACATTTGGTAAAGTTCTCCTCCGTGATTCCACATTTTTGGACATTGTTAAGAGACAAAATGAGCCAAATGCTCCTTCCATGTGCACACACACAGAACACACACGCGCAGGCCGTGTAGAAATGACACACGGCTACAGTGCTAACTAAGACAGTAGGGATGTCAGAGGTAATGAACAGATTCTCAGGGTTAACAAGTGAGTTAACTGACAGCTTGTCTGATGCTTCTGTCAGGAGCAGGCACCAGTCACCAGAACTGCAGCGTATTTGAGGCAGGATCTGTACACTTGTATTGGCAATACTGCACTCACACTGTTTAAGAATAGCAAATAAACCAAGGTTATTCTGGGGGTGTTTCCAACTGGGATGATTCTTTTTGTTAAATGTTTTATCTTTTGGAATGTCCATGCGCATCCCGTCCATAAAGATAGGACAATGAACACAGTACAATGTCAGGATGTCAATATGAGCATGGACATACTCTGCTTTGGGACACAAGGGGAATCAGAGGTAAGGCCAGACAGAGGTAAAACCAACAAAGGAAATCTAATCACCACAGAAATGACTCAAAGTTTGTATTAGATAAGAGCTCCTGTAATGACTGCCCCATATGTATATCTGTATATCAATTATAAGAATATTGAACAAAGGGTTTACCTCATCATATTGCACAATTACACAAAGACATATGGTACTGATCGGGTTGTTATCAGCACCAACAGACCATAGAAATACACACTTCTATACCAATTAATCTCATTATGGGTTATTTCTCATTTTTACTGCTGTATATAGTCAGAAAAAGATCTAATGCAGTGGAACAAACAGAAATGCAACAAAATCAGTGTAGATACAGAATAGTGATCTGTCAAATGCTAAATATAGATTTTAAAATTATAATTCACCTTTAAGACATTTACATTTTATACATGCAAACAGAGAGTTACGGATCAACCGTTTGATGGGCTGATGCAGCCTATCACATGTACAAGGTAGAAATGTGTTTTGTCTCACAAAACACAAGGTAACATCAGGACTCAGAGCTACACATGTTCGGTTAAAAGTACTTACAGTACTGACAAAATGGCAGTGTTTATGATTTTTCATGTGAAATTGTATATATTTTTTGTTTACTTTCTTCCCATGTGCTGTTGACATAACCTTACCAAATCACTTATTTCATATGGCCCCATTCAATATTTGTTAGAATGTTCCACAGTATGACATTAAACTTGTCTCTCTTGCATTTATTCAATTACAGATGCCTTAGAAAATACCTTGAAAAAACGTGCATTCTTAGGGGCTGATTCCACGTGATGCAGCTGCGCTGCGCTGTGCACTGTAACAGCTCTAGTGCAATCTTAGGGGCTGATTCCACGTGATGCAGCTGCTCTGCGCTGTGCTGTGCACTGTAACAGCTCTAGTGCAACTCTTTAAATTTGACATTTTATCTATAGTGCTAGTTGAATAATTGTGTAACTGTCCCATCTAAAAGAAAATCGTTTTATCAATTGAACTGTATTTTCTTCGGACATACAGCTGTCACGCTGCAGGATAACTAACTGGCCCATGTTCAAATTTTTTCAGAAAAGCTTAATTTTGAATATGAATATGACCATTATTTATTTTGACTTAGCTTAAACCTTTAACCCCTGAGCTCTACCTGGTGCATAAATGCCACATGAGCTACTTGTGGTTTTTAAATATGAGATGTTTCATGCCACACTGCAGGACACCCTTTGGATTACGGCACTAAACTCTTTCTAGATGTATTTAAAGAAAAGTGTTACGGTCACACTGCAGGACATTTTACTGTATTTTGTTAAAATACCCAAAAAATAAACACAACTTCATAAATGTAATTTATAGAATACATATTTGTGCACTGTTGAGTTGAATTTTGGAGGAAGAAAAATGTTATATAGAAATGCATTTAAAGTGATAACGCCAAAAATGGGCATCACGTCAAGCCCCCACATACTGTACTGCACTGGGCTACGCTTTTAAATTCTGATCAAATGAACATAAAGAAATGAATGTGTGCTGAGACAGACACATACATTTTGTAATGGCAGTGAAGGTCTACATATAGGGAAAAGGTGATAATTGATGTTGAGGAAAGATACAGAAAATCCGCCTCCAGAAATACTATTCTGGGGAAAGTTCTCCTCGTGGCTGTAGCTTTAACAGCTGTAGCTCAGCGTTTGGATAGTTGCTGATCATTATAGGGACATTACTCCTCTCTCACCATATGGCCGTATAACTCTGCCATATAACGGGTCTTTTTGTGACTAATAATTGACAGCCTCTAAGGGGTCACGTCTCATATGTGTATGAGATTTAGCTTAGGTGTGATGAGTGATCTGCCTTTCCACACATTTTAAGAAGTCCCAATAAATTATATATATTTTAAAAAAAACAAAAACTTTTGACATGGCCCAATTTACAATGTAGTTGTAACACCATGGCACCATAACTCTTTCTACAGAACTCACAATGCAAGTGATAAAATGAAATAGAATAAACAAGGTGTTCACCAGTCAAACAGCTAAGGCTAAATAAAACCTCAGCTCCAGACTTAGATTATAAGAGGTAGCTGCTCGTCAGTGACCTCAAGTTATAAATTACTCAAAATAACTGTAATTATACTGTGCTTTTGAGGTCCTAACTAATAAGCTCTTTGGCCACTTCTTGTTTGAGTAGTTTGAATGTGAAACACTTTTTCACATGACAGGTTTGTCTGCTATCTAACAATCGTTGTGCTTCCATCACACAAGCACAAGCACAATTCATTGAAAGAATGTGGTGAATTTCCTGTTAGCTCTTGGGGGATATGGTTTGTTTTTCCTGTTGCTGGGAGCCAATTTATTTATTTTTTTTCTCTTGCCCTCTTTAACTTCCTGCCTCGGTGGCGGGTTTACAGAGGGCCTGTGGAGGTGAGTGCCAGAAGCCATTGATTAGACTTGTGTTATCCATCACTCAGACCCCCGACCTCCACAAACTCCAAATCTTTGTATTTGTATCGAAGACACAGATCCTGCTTTCCGTCTACTATTTAAATGAGGGCCAAATGGAGACAGCTTTTGAAAGCCTGATTGTAGACAACCCAAAGCAGCAACCCTGGCTAAAAGAGAGATGCGCCAGCGGCCGTGGACCTGCTGTCTCATGCCATGCTGCTGGTGGGGGTGCTCTGGGTGCTTCCAATGCTCGCATTAGCACTGCTGTTCTCTGACGGGGAAGAGTTAGTGGAAACAGGTTGTCGTTTTGTACCGGAACAAGGACATCCTGGAAGACAAACACATATTGTGACAGAGATAAGTATTTTGAACATCAAAGGGAATCATGAAACGTGCTGCACTTAAACCTTACCCACTGTTGAACTCATGTCTAATCCAGTTGGGTATCCTGAAAACGAACGACATTCTTTGGTGAATGAAGCCAACCCAATTTTAAAAATCGGTATGATGGAAATATACCTGTTTTGATTTTGATAAACCAGAGGGCTCCAATAAGTAGCACTCCAATCAGAAACCCTCCAAATGCAATGCCAAGAACACCAGGGAGGCCAAAGTCAAAGCATTCAGTGGCTGAAATAAAACAGAATGATTTTTATAAACACAGTATATCATCCATAATCTGCTCCAGCGCACTATTGTTTTCAAAATAGAGTGATGAATAAATGATCAATTATGACAGTTAAAGTTAGGGGACATTTCACATAAAAAAACAAACAAAGCTAACATGAGAATCTATCTCAGGTACAGCACTGAAACAGGGACATCTAGTGGTCAGTTACCCAAACTACATCTCACTGAGAAGTGAGGCAGCTGTAACAAGTGATACTATCATTGAAGAAAGCATTGCCCTTTCGGCAGAAATATAACAAAGTGAAGGAGGCCATCTCAGGACACTTTAACACGGTCTAGGACAGAACACCTGAATAAACAGGATGAGGAGATGAGATGCTTCAGAGGTGTGTATAAAAACAACCAAACAAGAAGTGGAGAATTCACCACTCAGACCTGTGCAGTCAAGTGTGAAAGATGGAACTGATATTTGACTAGATAGTCAATTAATTCTCCTGTATAATTATGCATTCAATTTGGACACTGACATAAGGTTTACCTTAGGGCTGCACAACATATTGCCTTATAGATATGCAAACACATTATCCAGGAAAAACTAAATACATTCCTAAGATCCTCAATGTGACAGACATTTACAGACTTTTCAAAATTCAAATCAACCCTTCTGGCCACCACAGACACCACACACATAGAGCAGGGTGCCAAAGGACACGACAGCAGGTCTTAAAGTGATATATTAAAATACAAAATATAATACTATTTATGTTTCAATCATGTAAAGACTCTTGAATGTGGTTACAAACAGTATAATGTAATGTGTTTTAAGTTAACATTGATGTAATAACTTTAGATTTGCAATACTAACCTTTAAGCTTAAGTATAACCATATTAAATGCTGTTTGCTCATACCTACGCTGCTGTTTGTTCAGTTCCCCCCAAAGTAAAAATAATTAAGAATGAATGACTTCTTTTTATAGATTAAACCTTCAAAGGATCTCCTCCCAAACAAAAGATATTAAGCAACAAATAAAAATGTATAATGAGCTTTGAAATCTGACACCATCTAAAGAGCTTTTGCCATTTGCCATGGCAGCACTGAAGTCTTAGACAATGGCGTGAGTCCTGATGCCTGTATTTGGACAGCAGCACAGTCAGAAGCTCTCAGAAACACAAAGGAGCTGAAATGTATAATGAGCTTTGAAATCTGACACCATCTAAAGAGCTTCACTTTGAAGCAAGATATATTTTACATTTGCCATGGCAGCACTGAAGTCTTAGACAATGGCGTGAGTCCTGATGCCTGTATTTGGACAGCAGCACAGTCAGAAGCTCTCAGAAACACAAAGGAGCTGGCTCTGCTCCCCTGAGAGCCATTACGTCTGATTGTGGCCACAAGGTCAGGCTGCAGACCTTCCTAACGGACACGGCCCTGCTCAGACCCCTCACCAGCTCCGGCGCACATCCTGACTGCACTGCTATGACAACCACCAAGCACTGCAGGCAACAACACCAAGAAGAATTATAGCAACAATATACTGACCGAGCTGCAGACTAACAATTAGGTCCTGAAGGCAAAAGGGCTAATTTGAAAGTTTTACTTTTCAGTGAGTTCAGCAAGTTTATTAAGCATGCACTTCGCTGTCTACCGAGTTAGAATGCTCCAAACACTTTCTATTTCAAATTTTAAGTAGCTCAACTGCATCGTTACTCCTTTGCTTTTCCTTAAGTAATATACTGCAATAACAATGTATAAGAGTAATTGAATTGCTGCACTGTACAAAAATAAAGGGAAAAATAAATGTCCATCTTTTGTGAAATAAACTTCAAACTCACGTGGCGGCTGTAGACACGGCTGAGTAACCTCCAGGTAACGCTTTACTCGTCCCCCATCGCCACATTTCTAGACAAAGCAAAATGTTTTAATGAGTCGTCCCACTTCACATTCCTTATAATTACCATTTCAGATGGATAGGTATGTCTACCTCACTATAACAAATTTTGACAGAGCACTCCAGGTCCCAAGTGGTAGATGTGAGTTCTTGAAGCTGATCCAAAGAGAAGCTGAGCCTGGTGCTGTTAGCACAAGAGCTACTAGAGCAGGTTTCAGTCATGAAAGGCAGCTCCTTCACAACAGGACACGAGCCTTTGGAGCGCAGAAAGCACTGCATCACCTTTATGGTTAGGACAATGTCCCCCAAGGTGTGTCCTGTAATCTACAAGACACACAGAGAAGATGGAGGGGTCAAATCTGTGGCAGGAGACATATGAGTTATAACACTAACACAAGAGACATCACAATGTTAAATGAGGTTATTATTAATTGTAGCCACAAATGGTGTGTGATAAATATAAAGAAATGTGAATAGATTCATTATATGAAAATTATTAGAAAGTGGAACCAAAGGTCTATTTACATAATTATGATGGAACAATCCAAATATTAGATTTATTCTCTTATAGATACACTGCCTGGCCAAAAAAAAAGTCGCCACCTGGATTTAACTAAGCAAACAGGTACGAGCCTCCTATTGGATAATTACTGCAGGTTCAGCAACAGTCTGTGCTCAAAGAATGAGGTCAGCTGACCACCTGAATATACTGAATGACCAGGTTATTCCATCAGTGGATTTGTTCTTCCCTGATGACACGGGCATATTCCAAGATGACAATGCCAGGATTCATGGGGCTCAGATTGTGACAGTCCATGTGTGTCACACATGGACTGTCCACCACAGAGTCCAGACCTTAACCCCATTGAGAATCTTTGGGATGTGCTGGAGAAGGCTTTGTGCAGCGTCAGACTCTACCATCATCAATGCGAGATCTTGGTGAAAAATTAATGCAACACTGGATGGAAATAAATCTTGTGACATTGCAGAAGCATCGAAACAATGCCACAGCGAATGCCGTAATCAAAGCTAAAGGCGTCCAACCAAATATTAGAGTTTTTTTGGTGGCGACTTTTTTTTTGGCCAGGCAGTGTATGAAAGGGTGAACCATACTTTTTATGTTAGAGCCACAAGAAGTGGTTTACCAATATTAGCACCACAGGTGTATAAACTAAATAATTGTGTGTGTAAGAATGTTTTAAACATACTATTATGTTAGGCAGATCATGATGTAATAAATCGACTTAAGAGATGAAGTGAAACAATATGACAACACTAGTAGGATACCTCTGCATAGATTCTTCTGTTGCTCTGCACTTTGGCATTAGGATCCAAAGGAGAGCGGAAATCGGGTGAGTTGTACAACTGCATTGTCAGAGGCATCAGATGAGGGCCATTGGTTGTAACAGTGGGAGCTGTTTTCAGCGCTGTTTCTGAAACTAAGAGCAACGATAAAAAACAGTATTTATTTATATAAAAATGCACAGAGTAACATTACATATTCTTAACATTATAAAGTAATCTTCATTGCACCTGTACTGATAGCTCTCTTTTGTAGCCTCAGTGCAATCATGGAGCCCTCCGGTTTGATTTCAGTGTAGCTGGTGAAACTTGTAGTTTTAAAATACTCCAGAGCCTTTCTCTGAACTGTTTCTGCAACGTCACTGTTCAGAGAAACCACCGGAGCGATTCGGTGCCGCACGTGTTGAAGAAGAATCTCATTATTAGACTGTAAAAACAGGAACAAGCAATTTATGTAATTTACAGTATAATCTAAGATAAATTGGTGTAAATGTTAACAAATAGTGAAGATGACCATGCATGTAGTATAAAAACAGTCAAAAAACTACTACTACTACTACTACTACTACTACTACTACTACTACTACTACTACTACTACTACTACTAGTAAACCCTGAAGCTCTCACTCCACTACACTACTACTACTACTAGTAAACCCTGAAGCTCTCACTCCTTCTGTGTTTTTAATACACTTGTTACCACTGTGGTGTAAATGTTTGTTTGACTTACTAATAGTTTGATGTGCTGCATGTTCACAATTGTCCAGGTAGTTCCCTGGGGACCTCTCAAGAATAAACTGGTTTTCTCTATATCCATGTGAAGTGACACATTTCTACAACAACAGAAAAGAGAAAATTAATTTTTAAAATCTAAAAAATGAGAGGTGTGCAGTACAGTTCGTATACCGAATACTGGCACTTTCAGGAATATTTATGATATGAAGCTCTTCGATGCTGTTGGGAAGCGTTGGGAAGCAGGATTTAAATGGTACAGTTGCACTTTCAATTGTCAGAAAGTATTTCTCAGATGTGTCTTCATTTCCAAGTGTACATTCATGAGAGCCAGCCTTGGTTCCTAAAAATCATATGCTGTAGATCAACAATATTATATTTACAGGCAACAACATAAGACCCAGAGCTGATTGGGTGGAACAAAAATGTTCAAAATATTCTCCCACAGGACCAATGGTGACAACGAAATTCAACAAAACCAAAACAACAAAATGGCTTTCCACTCACCTGTTCCCGCTACGTGAACTTCTTTCAGATTCTGAATTGTTGTGAAAGATGTCACTCCTCCAAATCTCTGTGTGGCCCATTTGATCAGCTCCTCGTCATCAGAGGGTATGGCTTCTTTGTAAACACTGTAGTTATGCCGCCCATAAAAATGAATCGATGAGTTTTTGCTCACCTAGACAGACACACGGAAAGATACACAGTTAAAAAAGCCACAGTCACAGTATCAAATGTTGAATGAAATGCAATTCAGTTGTTTTTTATGAGTCAGTAAAATTCACAATTGAACATTTGATGTTCAGGCAGCAACTTAGTTTTACTTTAAAATTACTCATCGCTGACTTTTTCATTGTTTAATAGAAATGTTTATTATGGTTAACTGTCCACTAGTACAGTTGCACAAGCCAGTTGGAGCCAAGGTCCTTCCTTTACTTCCTGTGTGGGGCCAGGAAATGGGCCCTTTTTTTAGCTTTTGTGCGTCACCACAATCGGCTGGAATCTGGCTCCATACAAGGTATAAATATATACATCACTGCAACGACTAGACACTGCTGTTTCCTTGTCTGGCCCACCGAGAAATAATAGAGTTTACATTGTATGAAGTATACCAAGACAAGAGAGCACAATATCTGGTTATTAAGATGTTAAGATAAGGTTCAAATGTATAAGTAGAAATTGTGTGTATTACAACACTGAGACAGAAATGAAACTCATCTTTGAATTCATTAAATACAAGAAATAATGAACAATTATTGAATCTGAACATACAAAATATACCAAAATGAAAATTCCACCAGGGGCAATTTGTTTGAGCAGCAAAAAAATAAACCAGTGGCCAGACAAAACTCCAGGGGTTAAAATAAATAAATTAAACAATACAACTCAATAAGAAACAAATTTCAATTTCATATAGAATTGAATTGTAAAAGGTGAATTGTAGCAAGAATAAAAGATTTAGATAATAAAAGAGGGAATTGAGATAATATTTATTTACATACACTTGTCGGGCCAATAGTTTACAAGCCTCCACTGTATCTTAAAAAAAGTCTCAAGTGTACGGAAGCTGACGTAATGACTTCCCTGTTCAGAAGCAAAGCACTGAAAACTCTAAGCAGCTCCTGTACTGCCTAATGCCACAGCTGAATGTTTGGGTCTGGTTTGAATGCTCCCATGTTTATGTCGTAAGAGCGGCTCAACCTTAAATTAACCCTGTGAATTAATGTGCTATGAGAGCCACATTTCAAATAGAAAAGATTCTTGTCACACATTTGAATGAATAGCTTTGTATCACACAGAGCGGAAGAGGAATAGTGAAATACAGATAATGCTTGGAGATGTTTCTGCATGAATCTATAATTGATGTTCACAACAGGAAAGAAAAGTAAGAAATCAAACAGACTAGGAAAAATAGATTTGACCAAAAAAGGTGGATTGCAAAGAGAAAGCACAAATATGTGCAGCACTCTTTTGTGTTTAGGTTTAAGGATGACAGAACAGGTACACAGCTTGTTTCCATTTTTTCTGTAGTTGATGGATGTTGGAGGATTGTATTTTTAGATTTGCAATGTATTCATTAACCAATGAACAGAAACATAGGGAAATTGAGGTGAACAAATATAAATGTGAACTACAATATTTACAATACAATATTTCCAAAAGGAAAAAATAAAGAAAAAAGAAAAGATGTTGTTTTCAGCGAAGGCTGACAAAAGCTGGGATTGTGACTGAGCCAAGCTGTCAGGCCACTGACGTGTTTTCTCCGACACAAAACAGATGCTGTTTCTCTTACTGTGCAATCTGCACTAAAGTACTATTATCCCCCAGCGATGGTGCTCATCCCACAAAAACATCCTGCAGTTACAGCCAGAGCCGGCCAGACCCCCCAGTCACATAGGAACAGGATACGGCATCAGTGAGCTGTCAGCAGACCACTAACCACTGACACTTGTCGTCAGCATTATTACTGCAGCGTGACTAAAATCTGCAGACATCAAGTACACAAAGAGCCAAAAGCAATAAAACAGACACAATGTGTCCAAAGAATTGAGGAGAGTTTGTTAACTTATGGCAACATTTCAAGAACATGGTTTCTTTCAAAGCAAAGCTTTTCATCGTTATCTGACAGTGAAGTCTGTGGGAGTCGTAGAGAAAGAGGCCTATTTTAAACACTAAAAAGTTTGTAAGAAGAAAAAATTTTTTGTGAAACATTTGGAAAATGGCAGAAGTTATGGTTAAAAGCACTCTATGCACTATTTATTTGAACTATCAAAAAGTGGCATGGTGGCTGAGTGACTAACACTCTTGCCTTAAAGCAAGAATATTCCAGGTAGTTCTTCTCCATGTCTGGGTGTTTTCTCTGGTGACTCTGGTTTCCCACATCAACCCAAAAATGCACAAAAGGTTAAATCCTCCAGCAAAGGTTGTCCTGATCAAGCCTAAGGTCCCCGGGCCCAAAACTGTGGTGCCCTCTCTTCCTGACAAGTTTCCCCAGCGGCTTTACAGGATGAGTCAAATGCAGAGGGGACAAGGGGACAGTAAACTGTACTTTAACCTTACCTTAATATCGGCTTTTGTACGTGGAATTCATTTTACACCAGATCTCTTCGATCCTAAATCTCTCTGGCCACTTTAGTTTTCGTTTGCATGAATCATAAGGCAGTGCAGATCAGTAGGTAAAGAACAGCAGTGTGGCGAGTGTCTGTTTGAACAGCACAGACAGATTCACAGCTGTCTCAGGCTGACTGTAGTCAAACAGCTGCCACCGCAAAGAGCACGGCCCATCTGCCGACACTGGAAATCATACATACAGTCATGCTTCTAGTTACAGGGCTATCTCAGGGGTTCTGGGAATGACTAATACCAGTCCCATCTTTCTCTGTATGTTGAGGAAGTGCAATGTCCTGAAGAGTATAATGAATAAACACGACGATGCTTTTTCCTATATTTTAAGTGAAGAAAATACTGGATGTAAACACTCCAGAAGAATACAACAAGCAGTCAGTACTTACATAAAGGCTGGTATCTTTGTTGGGGTAGTATCCACCATACGTTGTGTCTGCTGATGTCAGGATAAGATTCATGGGTCTTGAACTGGTTAGATTCATAGAGAACATCTTGGCATCCTGTCAAAGAACAATGAGGCATGTTACAATTCAATACAAGCTGGGAACTTATAGAGTTCTGTTGATCTTTGTTGTGGTAATGTACAAAACACATATATACATGCATTCAATTCCCATAATGACGCAGAGCATTAGGCATGTTCACACAAAACAGTACCAAGAATTAAGTCCCTATAATCCCCCAGTCCCTAGTCACAGGGACCACCCAGTCCCTCTTGCTCGTGTTCACACAGCAACAGTGGCTCAAAGTGGCTATAAAATTAGCAACTGTATAGTGTGGAACATTTAAATATTCAAAGTGGGGGTATAGTATAGTATAAAACTCAAACAAACAACAACAAACTCAATAGAATTATAATTACTTTCTAATTCACAATTGTATTTTTGGAGCTACAGCATCAGTAATTTCTCTTTGTGGGTCAATACAAGTGAGAATGAATACAAAACATTTCCCAACAAAGGCAGTGTTGTACATGTGCTTGCATCACCAAAAGGTTCCTGGTCTGAGTGGAAAGTACCTCAAAAGATCCCCAAAGTGTGGCCCCTAGGGACCTAGGTCCTACGCATCAAATGGGGAATTTGGAACTAAAAAACAACATCTGAAAGTTGGCATCATCTCTGCCTAAGACTGCATCATTTCCCAAAGCCCACATAGCTTGTCTTCAGTCAGTTCCTCCAAAATCACTTCCTACTGATCCAAGGCAAGTGTCCTGTCTAGACTCAAACTGACAGCACATGGAAATGTCATTTAAATTGTTGAAGTTCCTGAAAGTCTATTATTTTTTTGTTTCTCTTATTTGGAAATGAGAGTAGCACATTGTGATCGCATTAATATCAGAAATGCGTCATAATTATAACATATACCGCGTAAGTGTTATTGAAACAGGAAGTGCAGTCTGCTGTTGTAACTATCTTCCCAGGAGTCCTGCTCTGCTCTACCTGGAATGTCCTACTGAATAATGAATGGCATTTCCCCTTTGAGCTCATTGTGCCTGTTTTAGGTCCAGTGTGTTTTCCTTAACTACTTCTAATGAGCCTTATTGTCCTGGTGTCGTGCGCTCCTCCCGTCATCCCTTTGTACCTTCAATTCTCTCTGTTTAACCCCGGATCGCCGTTGACCCTGATCACTCACCTTTTCTACTTTTGTCCCTGTGCTTTCAAGATACAATTGTTCCCCTCCTCAAACTCGTTTCTCCAGTGCATTTCTGAAGGGTCTTTGCTGGTGTAGTTTCCAGTTATTCTTCTGCTTCTCTCCCTTAGCTTGAATTGGCTCTGCTGGTACCGTCTCGGCACTAGGCCAAAACCTTGAGTATTCCAGCCAGTGTGTGACATCAATGGACCCTGCATCAAGTGGCCCCTCCCTTTGAATTTCTCTGGCCCGTCCCATAGAGACCAAGTACAGAGTTTTAACCGTTCCAGGCAACCCGTAAATCAGCGTGAAAAAACAAAGGGATGTGGAGGAAGGTGATAAGAAAAAAAAATACTAGACAAAAGGAGGAGAGAAGAGAGGAGACATGCTGATTTCATACATTGTACAGTTTGACAGCGGATGAAGATGAGCCCCTTCCTCTGCGCTAACAAGAAAAGTCTGTTCCTAAATAGGCCGCCAAGAGCAGATAAGGAATGTGTGTAAAGAGAAGTCCATTATGATAAAGTGGATTAGCTAACACTTGACAATGTCCAGGCGTAGATGCACACTAACTAATATATATTTTAAAAACATCAGATTGCTGTTCTGTACTATAGACACGGCGTTCCATCATTCTAATGTAAATGTCTCACAGATTCTTACTCCCACCTTCGCATCACTTCGCACATACTGTACCCGTGTAATGTTGATGTTAGTGATGTAAGCTTCCACATGCTATTATCTGCAGAGTGATTATGTGCTGACAGCGGGGTATTCTACAATAAGGATAAATGGTAAAGTAAAATACATGACCCCTGTTTGCTGCAAGAGCTACACCGACAGTGAAAAATGGTTAATGACACAGCAACAAAAAAATGTGGTGGTTTTATTCAAGCACAGCACCGAGCGATCACCTAAAATAATGTCACGTGTAAGGCACTAACGGCCCCTGTGCCTGTTTTGTTTCATAGTTTTATCGTAGTAAGATAAATAAGAATTGACAAGTCATTTGTCTAAAGGTCTCTGTTTTTTAGTTGATTAGTTGACCTTTGACCTTTAGAAGCATTTGTTAGTCTCGGGAATAATGATTTGTTGTTTAAATGTGCATTCCTAGTCATTTATGAACAGTTGTTTGGTGTTTATGTCATAGCTTTATCTTTGACAAATTAGATGCAACGCATGTGCTATTTCTCCAACTTTGTTATCTATGTCTCGGTGCATCATTACAGAAAACACGCAACTTAACAAAATTATCTGTTCATGGAGTTCCAGTTGTGTTGAGAAATCTTTCTGTTCAAAATCCTAGGCAAGACTGGCATGTTCCACAGGGTCAATAGAAAGAATCACTAATAAGCAGATGATGGCACATCCCTGACAGGGCACTGGTTTGTTGTCAGTTTGACAGATGGCCAAAGCTGACTATGCAACATTTTAATGATGACTTCTGTCATTGCTCACGTTGCGATTTTGATCTCCAGATCTAATATGTGTTTCCACCAGTTCAGAGTGAACTGAAATGGAATCACAGGGTCCCTCAAAACGCAATAAGATGCGCAATCCTTCAATACGATTCACTCAGGCTCACAATATGGTAATGTCACAATTATAATGACATTTTGATAATTAAGCACACCTCAAATAAATATATAAAATACTTAATATTACTGACATGAACTAACCCAAACTTACCGTGGGAGTGAAGATCAAGTTGATAATATGAACTTCTCTGTTGTCTTTGCCGATGAAGCTTGTCCAGCATCCGATCTGCAATTCCTTCACAAAGATCCAGGGATTAACATTTCCCGTTGGGACACATGTCTGACTGGAGCCTGCAACAAAACAAATGGTTTATGTCAGCACTTTAAAACTGACCACACTGTTTACAACTCTGCCAAATTGAGCATGACGGGACTCAAAACAGAAAGCTAAACAGTCATTAGATATATGACTTCTATATTACAAACTCCGACACTGTATGTGTTTGATATTAGTCATTTACAATGCTCTCCCTTGGTGCTCAGACTGGCGATGTTAGATGGGAGGGTAGAAGCACATTGTTTAAAAGGGGTTCGGCCGGTTCACGTTTATCAGCCGCGTCAGAACGTAGGGCTGAAGTCATCCATCACTGGTGTGCTCTGTGTATGAGCCTGCTGTTTAACCTGGAGATGCCTTTCTCAGGGGGCTGAATTAATCAAGCCAGGGTAGCTCATGTGTGGGGTAATGGAGGGGGGGGTTGACCTGGTCTACCTACCACTGTGCGCTGTGGTATTAGACTAGTGCGTGTGCGTATTACATTCAGCATGTAGTTTATACCTCAGGAATAATGGTGCAACATAATGTAAGCAAATGTAATGCAAACTGCAAAATGTAATGTGTTTTTGAAATCAGTCACCGCCGATTGTTGTGTTTGGTCTTTGACATTTGATTTTGTGTTAGGCTAATAGAGGACACAATCACACAACCATGACCATAATACACTGTTCAGCCAACCATAATGATTTTTTATTTGAGAGTTTGTGACAATGTAGAAATGAAATAAATGATACAGATACAGGGTTTGTGCTTGTGACACATGATTACAAGCACGAGCCCTGGGGCAGTTTTGTGTCGTTAGCACCAACAGTGACAGAAGAATCCTCCGATTTGGATCACATCTCCAAAACATGTTTTTGAAAATATCACAAGTGTCTTTCTGCACTAACAATGACTTTATGGGATCACACTACAATTCTGTACAAGTTGGAAGAAGAAGACGAGGCTATAAATGTAAAACGTATAGAGAAAGATACACAATCAAAAAAGCCTTTATTGCCATTGTTGAAGAAAATGTATAAATTATTAAAGAGCTTCAGTGATATATGCAACATAAAAATACTAACAGTAAAAAAGTAAAATTTAAAATGAGCCATGCATAAAATAATGTTGTAAAAATAAAATAAACTTTGTTTAAATACAAATTTATACAAAATATACAGTATGGACAGAACTACAATGCACAACTTTTAGTGTAAATAGATGAAATATTGCTGACATGACTTATTTAAAATGACAGGTGAGTCCAACAGCAGAGGAGAAGAAACTGTTCTTATGACAAAAGGTTCTGGTCTGAATGAAAGCCTTCTGCCCAAAAGGAGTGCCTCAAATACCATATCCAGGGTGAGAATGCTCAGCTGTGATCCAACCAGCTCGCTCCCCACTCCTGGAGACGTACAGGTCCTGGAGAGATCAGAGGCTGCAGCCGATCACCTTCTCAGCAGAGCGCACAATGTGCTGCAGTCTGTCAGTCCCACATGGTGATGGAGGAGGTGAGGAAGGACCCAGTGACGCCGTATAGAACTGCAACATCATCTGGACTGGCAGCTTGGCTTTCCTCAGCCGCCAAAGGAAGAACATCCTTCGCTGAGTCCACTGTGGTGATGGGGGTGTCAGGTCAGGGCGAGGGGGGTCGGGGGGTCATCTCCACTGCCTTCTGGGCATTGAGCTCCAGGCGGTTGCACTGCCCCAGGGCACCAGCCAACCCACCCGTTAACAAGTTGCTTGGAAGGTCAACAGGATGTGCCTTATTTAGAACCCAGTACTAATCAAAGACAACAGTGATGTGATCACCACTGGAGGAGAATGGACTGAAGTTGAGATAAAGCTGAAAAAAAAACCTTCCCAAAGACATGTTGCATAAGCAACGATTACAACGTAACATACAACATGTACTGATCCAACATGTTCTTGACTTGCATGTGCTTTGATATCCAGAGATGGAGTACACTTTTTGTCACAACAGAGTATACGGCTCGCATGAAAAAAAAATTAAATACGTCAAACATAATTCATAATTTTATGAGAATAAGTCAAGTGTCGGAAAAAAGTCACAATTTTACAAAAAATTAAGTTGCTGTATTAGGAACGTTGTTTAGTCAAAACAAACATGTAATTTTAGCAGAAATACAGTTGATTTTAAAGATTTAGGAACTGATTTTAAAATTCCTTGTAAAATGAGCAACTTTTGCCATGACTAGATCATGAGAGTGAGTGAGAGTGGTGCTTGGATGAGTTATAAGCTTATATAAAAGCCTACAGTGGATGACTTTATATCATCGCGCTGGTGTTTTTAGACAGTTTAGCTGCCACCTCTCTGTAGTTACAACATTTATATTAGGAATTCTATTCAGCAATTAAACAAATTCACTGTAGCAACATCTAACATTTGGTCACACATTGGAGACTTATATAAACGCTTATATCTGGTCACACTTTGGAGACTTATATAAACGCTTATATCTGGTCACACTTTGGAGACTTATATAAACGCTTATATCTGTCACACTTTGGAGACTTATATAAACGCTTATATCTGGTCACACATTGGAGACTTATATATAAACGCTTATATCTGGTCACACATTGGAGACTTATATATAAACGCTTATATCTGGTCACACATTGGAGACTCTTATATAAACGCTTATATATTTGGGGGGATTTAGTTTGTTGGAGATGAAGATGGAATGTCATCTATGTTCCTTTTCCATCTGTCTTATTTTGTTTCAACCTGCAGGTCAAGGCTGGTTTCCTGTTATTCTGGCCTCAGTTAATGTCTGTTGCTCTGTATCCACATCCATTAAGTTATTTGGCTTGTGTTTGCCTGTGACAGAGTCAACGGCCCTTGACTGTCCCCTCAGAAGTCCTGGTATAAATCATGGGGCTATGTGTTGTGTGCGGAACTTCCCAGTCTCTTTTTATGAGTCACCATAGGGTATGAAGAGCATTCATTTTGGCCTCTTGACCCCGGAAATGCCAGCAGCCTCGCTAAGCGGTTTGCTAGTAAATGAGGTATAGAAGAATCATTCCATTCCCTGTCCTCTTTATCTACTTATATCAGTCGCCTCCATTTCCCATTTCATGAGAAGACATGTTTATGTTTGCTGGTTGTCTCTGTCTGTCTGATAGCAGGAGAGTGTCTCCAGATATTGTTAGAGGACAACTGGTTTGTTGTCAAAAGCCATTCAAACGGTAATGAAAAGTACAGTACCAATTCCATTTACTCAGTACCAATTTTATTTACTCAATGCATTTCTTTAACATTTAGTTGTACTCAATGTACTGGCTTACATTTAACAATAAAGGGTAGTATTTTTAAAGGGGGTAGGTAGTATGGGAACAGTGGTAAAGCAGGCTAATTGTCATAGAGGCAATTTCAATATAACTGAGAACACAAAATGATCTTGTATGCGTTGTTTTGGTCAATCATGAAGCTTGTGGGCATCTACAGCACTATGTAAATATCATGGTACTTTTCACCAGCCTCTTTTTGTAAACTGGCCTTGACTATAAACACTATGTCTAAAATATAAATATAAATGTACACAAAATATGGACAGAACCAAAATATGGTGCAGAACTTTTAGTGCAAATAGATGAAGTATTGCTAACATCTTTTTAGGACTAACATCTTTTGTCGGACTTACTCACAGGGGCACAGCATGTGATACTCAATACTACCTGAACGAATGATTTACGAAATACTCTTATCTACAGTGAATATCGCAACTGTAATGGTACACACAT
The DNA here is from genome assembly GCA_000787095.1 of Periophthalmodon schlosseri. Lineage (NCBI taxonomy): Eukaryota > Metazoa > Chordata > Actinopteri > Gobiiformes > Gobiidae > Periophthalmodon > Periophthalmodon schlosseri. Next base: position 30,859 of record KN481545.1, read on the forward strand.
TTAATTTCTATAGATGTAATAAAATGAAAAAGCAATTAATCGATCAATTCACAGAAAGAATAAAAGACTTGAATAGCAGCTAATCAGAAAACACCAACCTGAGGCATTCGGGTAAAGTCTGGACATTACATGTGTTTAGGTCAATGACTTTACTGATTTTTTTGGTGACCCAACTTTCCCAGAGTGAAGTCAAATCTCTTCGCTGGGTACCATTGTTTTTAGGAACAAACTATAAGAACACTATTTAAACTGTTCTTTTCCTTCACAGAGAGACACCCAAAGCAGGAAATAATGAGAAAGTGCCACTCAATGTAGGAACAGTGGCAAACTCTGAGGATCTTGACACTGACATTAAAGTACTAGAGTTTGAGCAGCTGTGCTTTTCGCCATGATGTCTGTGGTAACATCAAACCCAGGTTTAACATCAAATGTGATTCCCAAACATGTATATTGCTCTACTGTACCTCAGTCACCTCGAGTGATCAAGAATTATGATATTCACATATACTTAAGTTGTCACATGTAGTCACTATTAAACAAAACTCAATTTGAACTTGGACAGTAAGTTCTTTGGAGTACATGGTGAAAACATCCATTCAGGGTGTCAGACAGTGAACCTGTGGATGAAACCCATAAGCCACTACTTTAAAAGCAAGCACACACACAAACTGTAACCCATTTTTCTGCTCCAGTGAAAGATAAACTAAACAAATTTCAGATTGTTCACAAGCATCTCAACCTTTGACCAAAGACACCCAAACTCATTCATCAGGTTTTCTGTTTTCAGAAAACTTCCTAGAGGCATTTGTAGGATGTGACCTTCTGAGGGCAAGTTTAAAAGTATGAAGCGATCGACGTGATGGCCTGAAAACATAATGCACTGGTTCAACTTCAGTCTGGAGCGTTACACTGCATTTCAAACACATAACGGTAAAAATACAAAGGAAAAGTCTTGACAGCACATCAAGAACAACTGTCTGCTCTATTCCCTGAGGTCTAGGGGTAAACAGTTTGTGTTCAGAGCTGGACTACAGAGTCTTGCCGGCCAGTGGGGAGGAGGGGTCAGCCGCCCTATCAGAGAGAGACGGGAGAGAAAGGAGAACTTCAAGGCAAGCTCAAGTCTCACTAAACTCTCCATACACACACACACATTTATACACACACCTATTGTCCGGCCGTTTCCGCAGCTGCAGATTGAGGCCTGACCATCCACAGGAAGGTAAACAAGCTCTTATCAGTACTCTGCAGGGGCCTGCACTGTCCCCTGGCCTCTCACCCCACTACCACACCACACATTACACACACAAAAACGCTTGACCATCACAACTTCCCCAAACTACAGTCCTGAATTTATGTCTGAGAATACTGATTGACCTTATCAGCGCCGTGGTTTGGAATAGGCTATGTGGCTCTGCGATCCGTGAGAGGAACTGAGGCTGTGATAGGCAGTCTGGAGACAGGCTGTCTTTACACGAGCTCTGTTTACACCTTGGGGAGCCATTCGTCCGTCGCCGCATCTTTGTCGGAAGTCGGCAAAGACCGCCAGAACAACGGCGGCACATGGAAGGTCTGTGGTTCACTTCCCCTTTGCTCTGCGGCATTTTAGACTTGGCAAGCTTCAGAGAGAAGGCATTTAGAAAAAGCTGACAATACTAATGCATTGTTCCGCTCTGTTATATTGCATTTCTTTTTGACAGGTGATTTTAAAGTATATTGTATTGTCACCAGAAAGTTAGTCCTCTACGCATTTCAACCAGAATCTAATGGGAAATCGACCTATTCAGCATATTTTAGGGTTGATGGGGAAACATGCAAACACAAATGCTTTTTAACCTGGGGTTCACACTTGGAAACATAAAGCTGCCAAGCAAAAATGCTTGTTCACAGCTTTGTCATTGTGCTTCCAATTCCAACTTTTTTGCGCTAGTTGAGTAATATCACACATTATGGTTACTTTTTTAGACATACTAAACCCTAGCACTTTTCTACACATCATTAGTCCCTGCAGCAAAGACCCTGCAAAGCTACGAGATGAGCCTGAAAACATAATTAATCATTCAAGTGTTAATTGGGGGAAAGACAGACTTGTTTTTGCTAAACTTCATGCTAAGTGCGTGCAGCTAAGGCAAACAGAAGTGCCGGAGATTCATTACACAGTGACTGCTCCCAATCATTTAAGATTGATGTAGCTTTACACAGCATATGCTTGGTAACACATCAGCCATTTTTTCCTAACAACTTTTTTGCAAGTACACATGGATGGTTTCCCGTGAGGGCGCCCTAATAATAAAGGGTTGGGTAATTATTTTATTTCTTACATCTCTGGATGTGATTCTGGATCCCAGGCGAGCTCTAATATTGTAAAGTTAGAGCATTAAAACAGCCCCCCACACCCATCATGAGTATGTTTATGTCTGCAAACATTTATATTGAAGTCAAATAAAAAAATGTACAAAATAAATAAATATAAGAAGTGTCAAGACCAAGAAAAGTTATTGGACTTAACTATTTCCATAAGCCTCTAAAAAACGATCGCATGTCCCGAGTTTGAATGTTGGGAATGCAGTGAAAACTGCGTATGAACAGGTTCAAATGATCTGTCAGATGTATGCAGCCTCTTCTTCGAGTCACTGTCTACTTAGGGGAAGGGGAGCTGGAGAAAATGAAAAGCCTGTGTCTAAGCCCAGGGAGGGCTCTACTATTGAGTTTAATATCAAACATTTACACAGACAGTGCAACACCTACACTGCAGACAGGGATCCATGCTCTCTAAATACACAGTGACCAGAGAGCATGGCACCTATTTCAACAGACAGACTGCCCACCCAGTAAATCTCTGACATGATACTGATGAGAGCTACTGCAGCAAGAAATGACAATGGACTAATGAGCCATACATGGTACTGGAACAAGGATTTAAAGAATCATCTTTTAAAATGGCATGATTCAAAGGTGTTGCACCTAAAAGGGTTTAGAAAGTTATATCATACAAAAATAAATATGAATAATCTTACACATAATTCATATCTATTTAATGAAGTAGTAGTGAATGTACTATGTTTTAGAAGGATCTGGAACAATCAGGGCCTCAAACCTCCGTCCAAACTGGGGACGATCCAACCACAGTTTCTCAATTGTATCACATGTTTTTCAATTGCAGAAGACATTTTCCTCTTGAAAATTCTTGCAGCATTCAGAATAGTGATAGACCGATATCAGTTGGCTGATATATCAGGCCGATATTTGCACCTTTTAGCGAATCGGCTATTGGCCTTAAATCTCCAAGCTGATATTTTCTTTGGCCCAATCGGCTGCCTAATTATGCATGAAAAACTATATTTATAACGCTTTATCTGAGCACTTTAGAGGTACTGCAAAAATGTGACTACACTGCTCTCTTTGTAGTAAAACAGGGCTGTAGATGAGTTAGTACTAACTTCTAATTCGATCATTTGGGGAAAATTACCTAAATGTGCCCAACATATCAGCCCAAAAATATCGGCCATCGGTTCCTCTGGAGGCTAAATAATCGGTATCGCCAACGCTCATGAAAAAATGCAGATAAACAAAATATACAATTTCTTTTACCTGAGATAACAGCTTAGTGCTTCGCTTGTTGATTCTGCAGAAATCCATGCCTTTCATATTCCTCTGCGTTATTTTTCCCCTTTTTATCTGTAAGCCACGTTTGTTTTGACATGAACAGTCCGTGCATCTCTCTGACTGGTTAATGTGCCTGTCAATCACACCTAACTGTACAAAGACCCTCACGTCTTTGTACAGTTTCGTCAAAGCGCGTGGTTCTGGCTGGCCAGGTAAACATTTTTGTATTTCACAAATCTTAAATGTCTTTATTTCAGGTGCATGGAGCGTTCTGTGTCTGTTACATGTCCTGTTTTTTATCCGCCATCAACCTGCCAATGGGACCATGAATGAAAATTAGCCTGCATGGCTAACATGGCACATTTACAGGCTGGATTAACACAGTGATTAACGTGCACTGTCCCATATTTAATCAAATAAACATAAATTATGCCCAGAATTTGAGTTTTGGATTAAATTTAAATAACATTTCATGTGGTGATTGACATTTTCATCCCCTTTAATATCAATATTAGTATGATATCAAACCATAGAATTCTATATCAGGCGAGATATTTCAAACAAATAACTTTTCAAAGTAAGTTCAAAAATAGTTTTGTTACTGTATGGATGGACGGAAGAAAAGAGGGAACATTTTGTTCCTCATCTGCATAGTCAGACTCTCTCTGAAAAGAAAGACAGCAAGTGCATGCAGTTATTTATTTGCTGAGATTAATTTTTGAAATACAAAGAAAGGAGTCCTTGATAGTTTCTATAAAAGGTGTTCCTTTTGGGTATGTGCACTCACTATCCAAGAGACAGAAAGCACAGAGTTTATCTGCTCAGACAGCAGTAACATTGGCCCGCGGCTGGCCCTGCTGACACAGCATGTATTCACACAAGACTAATGAGCCATCCAATCATCATGAAACTCTGAGATTAAAAAATTGGACATACACAATTAGTGGCCATAGTGTAGAAATGTCCAAAGTTACAGAGCTGCCAAGTGGAGTCAACTCAATTGTATAGACCTGGACAAACAGAAGCAGGGATTGTACCATTAGGCTCCCTAACACTCTAACTACATTCAAACAGAGGAAAAGCCCAACAGTCTGAACTGGATTGTTATTTGGGAGGGGCATAACACTGGAGCAGATCAAAATCGGTCTGAGGCAGCGACAAGCAATGGCGTCTCCCTGCCACCCAGTCTGCCTGCTGCCCGCAGTGGCTCACACTAAAACAGGGGAAGTGGGCTGTTTGGACTTTCAACGCCGCTTTTAACATGAGTCCCTTTTTTCTTATGAGGACTTTCTGGTGAGCCTTCTGTCTATACTGGAGTTCAGAATGTAACTGTGTGAATTCCCAAGTGTTACAACACATTTTTTATGCATTTCCCTTTATCTTTATCATTTGGTCTTTTAAATCCTCTATTTACTTTGCTTTCCCCATATCTTGCTTTGAAGCACTTATCTGCTTTTTGACAGTCACATAAATTTGACCCCCCTCTCCCCCACTGTCTCCATAAATCGCTCTTTATGAATTCTGTTATCTCAGTTTCTCCATCCGTCTGTCTCGCCACCATCCTTCCCTCTCTCTTCTCCCCCCAGGGCCGCCCGCTAATCACTTTTGTACTTTCCTTATGGCCCGTGCAAAGCATGCGAGCTCTTGAGCAGGCACAAATGCTGTGGGGGGTCTGCCAGTCATACATGGGGATTTCTGGCTCCCGCCGTGATTCTGGCGGCGGCAGGGGGCATATTCAACATGACTTCCCTGCCAGGAAATGCTGGACAGAATTTGGATAAAAATCTCAGAGTATAACAAAACTTTGTATCTAATTGTTTTTCTAGTCACTTTTGCACTTGTCTAGACTAGATATACTTTGTAAATAAGCTGGTAAGCTTACATCAGGAAAGACTCCAAAGGACTAATGGCGACCAAGATAAGATGTCCCATATAGTTTCAGAAACTGGAGCCACAACCAAGGAAGTGAATCTGATAAAAGATCTGCCTAATGGAAGTCATAGAGGTTTAAGAAAATGTGTGTGTCGCCAAGTGACTGCGTAGATTTAAAAGGGCAGCACGAAAATTATATCAACTCTGAAAATTATGAGCAAATACTGGTATTACAGCCTGCAGCTATAATCTACTTCAACTCAGGAAAGAGGTAAGACACCAGACATTTGAAGATTCAACACAGCCATACATCCTCATCATGAATGCAATAGAAATTTAAATAGAACAACAACACAGCAGGCTTTCAAGAACTAGCAGGATTAAAGCAGTTGAGGTCCACACTCAACATTTTAATGAAGAGACTGAAGTTGGCACAAACAATTTCCATGTAAAACAACTAAGGGGGATTTAGCCGAGTTGTGTAGTCACAGGAGGACAGAGATAAAGCCACAGTCTGGAGCGTGTAGGGCCTCAGAAACAACCACCACCATTTTAAACACAATTAACCTCACGGGGAGTCGGCGTGCTGGAACTAAGGCCGCTCTGATCCTTTTCTCGGGTCTGGAGATTACAAGCTGGTAAACAATAAAAGACAAGCATTGGTGAGCACTGACATGGAGTGAATGTTAACCATCACATCACAAGCGCCACTAGTACGGCTTTTTCCAGGATTTAAATATGCGAAAACGACCTTAGGTACAAGATGACCTTAATGATAACTATATCAAATGTGTTTTAAAAAGGGTGTTGTTATAAAAGGACAACATGGTTTCCAACAAAATATGACAGTTCACATAAGCACCCTATAGGATTTTAAGTACTTTATTTATGATCAATTAAGAGAAAATGGATCTGAACTGAAGTTTCAAAAAGATCTGAATAAAAATGTCTTAAATCTTAAGTGGCTATGGCAACCGCCTCTCTTAAATATCACAGTGACAGCATTAAAGTAAAGACTCATATATAGATCTGTATATCAGATCTATATAGATACAGATCAGATTCACATTGTAAGTCAACCAACCAGGGGTCTGCATAAAAGCAGCTCATTGCAAAGATGAACTCAAATGACCTAAGCACATCAGTAGATAAACTGTATGTGTAAAACAGCACTAAATGAATATTGATGAGAACAGGGTGAGATGTGGGGACGAGCGGTTAAAAGCCTATCATCTTTTATGTCATTATATCTCTAGTTGTACTTAGCTTTGCCTCATTTGTCCAGATGCCACCACCATAAATGCAAATAAAGAATGTTCAAATAAAACAAGTTTCAACAATATTACTACAGGCTGTAATGGGTTAAGGGCATATAGTGGATCAGTACAGTCCTCTGGCTGCACCATGTAACGGAATATGTTACAAAATGTTCAGTATTCAGTAACTACTTACATTTTCAAGTATTCTCCCCAACACTGAATATAGCTGTTTGTAATAGACACTGACACAAACAAAGTATATTTTGAAGAATGTATGCATCACAGTGTCTCGTTTGTCTCCTTGCTCAAAAATCAGACTTATTTTTAAAAGAACTTTGTGATTCCTGATTATGATCAATGTGCAGGGTATGACTTTGATTGACTAAACGTTAAGTAGTTGTAGAAGTAGTAGGAAAAGCAAAGCAAGGCAAGTTTATTTGTGTAGCACAATTTGCACACAAAGTAATTCAAAGTGCTAGAGAAGAGTAGAATAGTCAGTAGTCACAATATAGAAATGTAGCTTCCAAACAAATATGAAGGGCATGATAATGAAAAAAAGTGGTAAGACCTTAGTAGACAACATAAAACATTTTCTTTTAAACATATACAGTATAGTAAGAGCTTATGTAAATATCGCTGTAATGCTATAGTATATGCACACAACTTAACCATGGGCCCTGCCAGAAAGCTGGGAGAGCAGAAAATTAACGTTTTATGGAGTAAATGATGGTATATGTGGGACTCTGTGTCACACAGGCAATTAAGACTGAGCTAAACAGCTTCTTAAACTCAGCGGCCGACAGCGAGACTGATCCCCTGTGGAGCAGCTACACAAGGTCAACTTTCAGCAGGTCTGCAGTGGGCCAAAAACTACCCTGCATCTGCACCAGAACCTGCAGAGAGTCCGTTTAGAAATGGTGGCAAGAATGTCATTTTTCATATAGCAAAATAATGCTGAGACCACAGAAGTAAAAAGCTCTAGCATCTGATGTGCAACACCTCCATATGATGTGCAACACCTCCATCTGATGTGCAACACCTCCATCTGATGTGCAACACCTCCATCTGATGTGCAATACCTCCATCAGATCCAGTACTCACCTTATTATTCTATTTGGATCACTTTACGACATATCACTGCCACACTATCACTATCACTGTTTATCATTAGCTCAAACTATATGTTTCAACACCACTTGTTTTAATTTACACTACTCTGACCGCTGCCTATTCAAAGATAGAAGATAAAATTGTTAATTGTTATAGTGACATTCCCAATTTTTCTTCACTCTGAAATCTGAAATCCATGAATATGCATCTCTAACACGACACTGTGTTATTCTTGTTTTCATCTCAATCCACTCAGTTCTGTTGAATACAGTTTGATCTTCATGTGACACCGATGTCTTCAGAGATATTGACTACTGCTGTATTTTGCATGTGAAACTTCTAGTTCTGATGTTAATCACAAACTTGCTGTGCAAACATTCTCAAGAAGCAGTGATATTTCTGTAGTTTTGTGGTAAATATTATGCTCTATCATTTTTTATGCATTATTTGAACCCCAACCATGACTTTTCTGAGCATATTTATTTTATTTTGGATGGACTGCTACAATATTGTCTGATTGTCATCACCAAGAGATTTAAAAAGTATTGAGATATTTATTTTTGTCAATATCGTTCACCCCTAGTGTGATACTTGTATTGAGGAAAATACTGGAGGATTGTTTTACTAATTGACAGCTCTGTGGTTGTTCAGGCCACCCCTAATGCCACATGGCTGGAGGGAAGTCAGACCCTGGCAGCTCAAAGCAGCCGAGAGCTGGTCGGAGCGTGCGGCTGGATTATGGCCGCGAGGCACTGGGAGGGAATCCACTCCCCCTTTCCCTTGTAGGGATTACAAGTCTGAATTTGATATGGACAGCCACAGGCGATGTGAAAAGAGGGGTGGAGGGCCTGACAGAGAGGAGATAGATGACAAAAATAAAAAATCTATGACAGACCCACATCTCATGTTGAGTGTTTAACAGTTCAATTCTGTGCTTCTAGTTCACACAAATAAGGCAGAAGAACACTGTTTAGTGAGACGACACTGTAGGTGTGATTCCTAGACTGACAAAACACACACAAATACAGTTCTTGAATGCAATTCACTATAGGTCTGTTTGGTACACAACGTGTATTTTTGTGCAGGCAA
>JACM01054474.1:0-10453 GCA_000787095.1 Periophthalmodon schlosseri
GTCATTGCCAACAAAGAGTATATAACATTGACAAGTATTGAGATGAATTTTTGTTACTGACCAAATAGTTATTTTCCACCATATTTTGCAAATAAATTCTTTAAAAATCAAACAATGTGATTTTCTGGATTTTTTTTTTTCTCATTCTGTCTCTCATAGTTGAAGTGAACCTATGATGAAAATTACAGGCCTCTCTCATCTTTTTAAGTGGGAGAACTTGCACAATTGGTGGCTGACTAAATACTTTTTTGCCCCACTGTATATACCAGATGCCCTACCTTTGTAAAGCAGGCATTGAAACACGGTGCTGACTTGCTTCTTATGTGTTCATTGACTCACTGGATCTCCATTATAAGTTTAATAGTAACACTACTACACCGTATCTACTACTACTGCTACTACTACTACTACTACTACTACTAATACACCACCCCCCTCTACTACTACTACCACTACTACTACTACTAATACACCACCCCCCTCTACTACTACTAATCACCCCCCCCCTCTACTACTACTACCACTACTACTACTACTAATACACTACCCTTACATCTACTACTACTAATACACCACCCCTACTACTACTACTACTACTACTATTACTACTGCTACTACATCCATAACAACTAGCAGTAAAGCTCCGTAAGGAAAAAATTCCACACTGACACCAAGTTTGGCAGTTCAATAATTGCTGCTAGCGACTGCATCCTTCTTTTGTGTCCTTGGGCAAGACACTCACCCACCTTGACTCTGGTGTCTGTGTAAGTATAGCCTGGATGTGTACGTGAACAGGTGAATGATTCCTTGATGTGAAGCACTTTATTGTCAGGATTTCTACTTTAAGGTAATAGTAATAGTAGTAGTTGTTCTAGTAGTAGTAGTAGTAGTAGCATATGTGTTGTAGTTGTAGGAGAGTGAGGGATCAAAGTTCATGAGTATGGATGCAGGTGGAGCGCGGACACGTGTCTCATTCAGGTGAAGCTTATCTCGACCGGGTGTGCCACTCCCACGGCTTTCAAATACTACTACTACTACTATGACTACTACTACTACTACTTCTACTACTACTACTGCTACTGCTTTTACTACTTTACTATACTTTTCAACTACATCTGTGAAGAAACTCCCTTTCATTTCACACATTTGATTTGTAATGGTATTCATTTCAGTATTATGAGTAATAATGATCAGTTGTAAGTAAATTCACTTCAGTTTGTGTTTGGAGGAGTTATGTGGGATACAGGTAGTAGTAATAGTAGTAACAGCAGTAGATGCAGTGGTAGCGTGGTAGTAGAAGTAGTAGTAGGCGTAGTAGTTATGAATGAGTTGGTCAAGTAGTCTCTGATAACGTCATATGTAATAGATATATTACTTTTACTTTTTTTTTTTTTTTACTACTATACTGCTACTTTTACCAGTACTACTAACTGATATTATATTGTTATTGTTATATTATATCAGTCATAATAACAATACTTTTATATGTTTTGCATTATCAATAAAGACAACAATTATTTTACAACTTGCATTCAATTTTATTATATTCTGAAAGTGTCTCAGCAAAAATTACAAACTCAAAACATACAATGAAGAAAATTGAGAAGAAAACTCAAAATTGACTAAAATAATTTATGATACAATAACCAAAATATATATTTACATAAAAATAATCTTAAACAAAAAATAATAAAAACTGGGCCAGACTGCAGCCGATGGAGGTAGGTTTAACATGCCAAAACAACTTAGAATTTTGAATAAGAATACATTTTACGATAGAAATGTGTCAAAATTCTGCTTTTATAAAATATATACGATTATTTAATTTGAGGTTTTGAAGCAAAGAATAAGAAACGAAACAGTTTCAAGGCAGAACAGGTTTAGCAATTAGCTTGATATAGATATTAGCGGTTTACTGTGGATTACATTGATTTTAACTGAAAAAAGAAATTTTTATGTAATTCAGTTTTTACCATAGGAGATTTTGATAACATTTGTCAATATAATCCACAGTCACCCAGAATTTATAGTCCACAAGAACAGTCACGGTTTACAATTTAAGACGCGAACACGAAAACTCATCATTTTGTGCATTTCATCAAAAAAAAAAACAGCAACATTTACTTTCAACCTTTACACAATCCACCCTCAAAATGCTCAAAATTCTGTTAAATTCTTAATTCAAAACTTCAGATCCAGCCTAAAGTAGTTTTTGACCGATTTTGTTGCAACATGAAATTAGTCATTGAATTATCATAAAACAGGAATGTGATCAACTGTTTTTTAAATTTCAGCTTTTTTCACAATTTTTATAAAATATTTTGAGTTGTGCATTCTGAAGGCAGTAATTTGTTCTGAACAATTAGCCTATAAATGACAACAGTAGGCTAGAAAATACTTGATATATTTCATGTTTTGATTTAGGGGCGTGGCAAGGACTGGATAATAAACTTTGAACATGCATTAAACATTAAATGTTTAACACATGTCTGTTTAATTCATATCTTAAATTTTAAGTCTACATTTTCCGTCCAATATTTAGAATTTTAGACAAATTTTCCACAAGTTAGCCCAAAAAATCACCTAATATACAAGTAGGCTAACGTTAAAATCTAGACAATTTATCTACATAGCATGACACTTGACTTTTAGGGAATTTCCTTAAACTAATTGTCGACGCAAATGTCACAGAAAAGTTCAAATACAGGTTTTTAACCTTTTTGTGCAATAACACACACTATTCATACAATAGCTACACATTTTTGTACAAAGCAAAGGGAAAATCTATATGGGGGACTGGACATTTACAACATAAATTGACTGTTAAAAATGATAAAATTCTGCACTTCCGCTTCATCTTTATTCATTCTTTCAATCTATATCTTTGTCCATGTCAAATTTGAGATTAAAATCGGAGTTTGTAGGGTTTTTCATGGAGTTTAGGAACAGGCTAGCACAACGCGGTTAGCTTGGGAAGGCATTGGATATGAACGAGATAGCTTCAGTTCTCTCGACCCTAAACCTGAAAAAGTTAAGTTTTTATGGCTAGAAAACTCAAGTCGATCGAACTGGAGCAAGAACAGTTTGTTACCGGTCGCTACAGTGGTTAGCATTGGTTAGCATTACCTGATATGGACTAAAGAGTGGTGGAAACCTGAAGAACATGTCTAAAACCTGGACAGCGGACCCAGGTTTGGAGGGATGATGGTTTAGTATGGCTCTAAATACACTCATTCAAGTTTACGCCAACTCCACAGTCTGACAGCTACACTTCAACTTCAAGTGCAACATTTGGGATTTTACCCATGACTTTAAATACTTTCTTCCATGTCAACTTCAGATTAGCATAATCGGTTATTGCTGGAAGAAAAGGCTAGCTAACGTCTAGTTTGAAATGTAGCTAAGCTAAACATCAAGAGAAGGTGGATTAATAACACACTGAATGAATGGGCACCATATTAACTTTTCTAAGTAAATACTTGTAAGATATTAAGCTCAACTCATGTGAAGTTTAAACCCATTTACTCTATGTTTAAGAATCAGCACAATTGTAAAAATACTTTTTTTTTTAGCTTGATTCAATGCAGTAGCACAATTAACCTTTTAAATCCTATAGTGGCCATATAATATGCAATTCATAATGAGAAGCAATTAGGCTGAACATTAAACTGGCCAAAGTCAAAACTTCAGTGGGAACTTAAGTAGGTGTAACCTACCAATAGCATTTATTTAAACTTACTTTAAACTCAATAAAATGCAAATAACTCAACTTATACAAACATCTATTTTATATTTATACTTAAATCCCAAGTGTTGCACCATAAGACTTCTATACAAAACAATACATTGTGCATTCCCTGCATTTCAATCCAAGTGAAAATGGGTTTAACGTGAATCCAACAGTCAGCAGTCAAGGCATGAGAATGATTTGAGGCAATGTGGGTCTCCATAGTTTTCAAAAATATTTAGTTCTTGAAATGTCCGTTATTTGTGCGTACATCTGTTTTACGCCTTCTGTCAAAACTTCAGCCCAAACACCAAAAAAAAAAGACATACAAGTTTGCAAACCAAGGCACAAAGAAGTCTGAGGTAATGTTCTATATACAGTCAAAATGTAGTCTACTGTGAAATTGATTAAGCTCATGTGACATTTTGTACAATCAAATTAACTTTTTGAAGTTTTTAAACCTTAGCCTTAACTAGTAGTTCTTTTTATCTAAAGGGACCTTTAGAAATTCAACCATTTTCATCTCATTCAATTGTACTGTTCCATTTCTAATATTGCTTCATGATAAAATGTCAAGATTTTGGATGGCCCATTGGTTTTTAAAGTTTAAATTGTCACCCTCAAAAAAAAAAAAAAAAAAAATTTTTTTGATAACTCCTAGCTACTAATTTGAAAAACTAGCATTTGATACTAGCTTAAACTACATCTTGCTCTATACTTTTTAGACATTTAAGTATACAAATTTAATGTTTTTGAAATTCAGTTTTACAAACCATGTTTACATCTCAATTGGGAAACCAAATGTGATGAAGGTTAGAAGTCAAATTTCTCATTAATACAAAATTTATTAGCAGAATTATATAAAAATTGGCAAATTTATAAAACTGACTTGCAGCTTTATTCAAACACAAACCTTAACCGTTTGTAAGTCTTCTAACGGTTAAGACGTCAACATTAACATACAGTATATAACAATAGGTTTTGCTCTTCCATGCATCACTGGTTTGTAAAGTTGTAACAAACTTTAATTCCTGTGATTGGGCTGTCATTATTACAAGTCTGTCTCCATAGAGTCTTTTTACATAGTCCTTTTAGCGCTATTAGCCATTAGCTTCGTAGCTGCGCTAACCTAGCCTTTAGCTCCTCTTGACGCGCTCGCAGTTGGTCCCTTTTCCTCTGCAGCCTGTGTGACTCGTCCTCCAGGCTGAAAATGCAGTCCCGAGCCTTTTTCAGAATCACCACTTTGGACGCCTTCTCGTTGCGCGTTAGCTCCGGCACGTTGTCACGGAGATGCATGAAGCAGTTCTTTAGCTCATTGCGTCGCTGTCGTTCCATTACGTTGTGCGTTCGCCGCCGCTCCTCCTCATCCTCAGTTTCCGTGGAGTTTCTGGAGCTGAAGCGTGACGAGGTGGACATTGTGGAGGAGTTCCTGTGGTGGTGCCGCATGGAGCCGTCGCGAGAGCGTTTGTGGCTATGCGAGGGCGGAGGGGAGGCGGGGCAGGGCGCCGCGTAGTTGTGCTGCTGCTGGATCTCCGCGTTGTGGCGCTGCAGGGCTAACCGCTGTTGCTCCGCCTCATCTTGTTCTCTCTGCCGGATGTCGGCCAATGAGGGCAAAGGGGAGGGACTAGAGGGGCGGCGGGCCACTGTCACAACATCAATCTCCTCCTCTGTTGAAGAAAATAGTTTGGTTAATTCCATTGCAAAGTGTGATTTTTTTTACCCATAAATAGTTTAATCCTGTGCACTTATCTCTTCAGAATCTCATCTTTCTCAACACTCCTATATTTTGCTGATAATGTCCTGTTAATTTTTAGTTTTTACACTGCCTTATCTGGGCTTGAAATAATATGTGGGTGGGACTTTGAGGCAAGAGTGGGCTTTGACTGACGGCAGCAGGTGAAGCCAGGCTCGGTCTGTAATCGAGCTCCAAGTCTGACTCACTCATTTGATCCTGATGAGTCACATTAAGCCAAGCACAGCGCAGGATCGGGTTTCCCATAAGAGTGAGTGACTACCAAACCATTACGGTGGTCTCATGCTTTTAATAGGACAACTTCAGCCTGAGTCATGGCCCTCCAGAGGCTTTAACACTGGCACTGTATGAATAGAATGGTCTGAGGGCATAAGTACCAACAATCAATAAGATGCTACAGATGACACCTTTGATTTGAAGGGCAACCATTTCTCCTATATTACACCCACAAAATTTGAAATGCTTAATCTGTCATTGTATCTTCCTAATAGGAGGGGGTCTTAAGTTATTGTTTAGGCATTGTAACAGTCTAAAGCACATAGCAAATGTGTTAATTTTTACTCTACAAGTGTTAATTTGCCTTCAGGTTACAAAGATTGCTACATGTTTGATTGGAGTAAACACTCAAGTCTGTGGAATGTTGACAAACCACTTGTTAACTAAAATCATGACTATAGCTGCCACCACTTTTACTCAAACTGTTGCCGAACACATCTGTGCAATGCATTACAGAAGTGTATATAGCCATAGACCTACCAGAGTCTGAGGATGAGTAGTTTGAGAGCTCTCCTCCCGTGGACCCGTAGTCTGACGTCACTTCACTGCCTTCTGGTGTGTTCTCCAACAGGGACTGGCAGTCCAGCGTGGATCCGGCGATCTCCTCGAATATACTCGTGTCAATGTCTGAGAGCAGAGGGCTAGAGCTGAGCATAGACGATACCAGCTTCTCGTCGAACCCTTTACCCCACTCCTTCCACAGAAAGTACTCGGGACCATCCTCGCACTGGGCGCTGGTTGGACTGGCCTCCCTTTCTTCGAACAAGTCGCAGTTCCAGTTAAGTGCTTGCATGTCACAGTCTTCCAGGAGGATGTTGGACACATAGCTGAGCTGGTCCTCCTTGGACAGTGGCTTTGTGTCAGAGGTTTCAGAGGGCTTCATGGGAGGGGACTGTGGTGGAGTGGGGAGAGATTCCAGGTTTTTGACCAAGTTCTGGTAAAAGTCGTCGTCGAACAGCGGCTCGGAGGAAAGCCAGTCGTGAGACTGACTGAAGCTCTGCAACATGGTGGCGATAGTGGTCTGGGGAGAGAAGAGAGGGAGTGGGGTTTATGTCTACAGTTCAATAAATACAGGAGACTGTTCAAGACATGAGGGTAACTGGGCACAATTGCTGAAAAATGAAAAATGACTGATTTGTCAACATGGTAAAAAGTTGTCTGAAAAATGGAAAATGAAGTTTGCTTTTATGAAATCTGAACCAATCAATAGAAAACCTATGAAAATCAAAAATCTTGGGGGAAAAAAAAGAAAAATTTGCTTAGATGAAATACTGGTTAACAACAAACAGCAGCAAGATCGAGCACATAAGCAATCTAGTATCCATGGCAACATGCACGTCAATTCATTTTCTGACCATTGTGTAATTGAAACCCATTTATTTTTTGGCACTTTTAATTCACGTGGAAGGAATACAGCAATGTAGTACGCTACGCAACTCGAACTTTCACAAAAAGCTCACGTGAAAACTTGGTAGACACACTAGAGCAGAGGGTGGCCCCATGCTGCAAGAGGACACACAGCTGCTCTAAAGTCAGCAAGAATTAATATTAATATTAATGTAGTATTATATTATTTTAAAAACAGCTTATAATGTAGATCAGCCATAACACATTGGCTTCAAGTCTTCAGGTCACAAGGAATAGCTTTTTTTAAATTTTTTTTTTAAAATACAAAAAAGGTAAAGCACCATTCAATAACTGAAAACAAAAAATTACATTTGGGGGAATTTGGAATTTTAATATGTCACGTTTTTAAAATGTGACATGATTAAATTGCTAAAATGTAAAAGATGTTTAAAAAAAAAATAAAAAATTTAAAATATAAACTTGCCAACTGCTATAAATTAAGCCAACATCCATAGACCTCAAAAACTCACAATTACCTTTTACAGGAGGTAACAAAAGCCAGAGAAACTTGTATCCAAGTGTGAGGTAGTGTTTGAAATGTAAATCCGCCCAAGAGGCGAGGCAGCAAGTAGTGATCCTCTGAGGCTCTTTGTTGTCAAGTGCAAAAATATCCAGTCAGTAGCAGCAGCAGCAGTAGTGGTACACGTTGTAGTGAAAGTTACCTCAAGACTGAATCAGCGTGGTCCACTGTCCCGCTTTTAGTCTTGTTTACATCACCAAGCCCCGCCCACAGCGACGCGTCATTTCAGCGAAGGCCTGCCCATTGGAGGCAGCAGAAAAGTCCTTATATCACCCCGAAGGAAACCGAGTTGGAAGGAAAAAGAAGAAAAAAAAAAAAAAAAAAAAAAAATTCCCCCCTTTTTCAAAAATGGCCATGACGACATCGGAACAGCTGGGTCCAGAAATTCGACACCGGCTTCTGGGAACGTGAACCGGTGCTCCCCGAACTTTAAATAAATCCCCCAAGAATCCTGAGAGGGAGCAGAATACACTATGCCGCAATAAATCTGCGCTTTGAACTGGAGCGCGCGTGTGGTGTATGGAAAAGTGCTGATGGGAAAGCGCTGCAGGATTTGAGCACATAGCAAAATGGCAAATGCTTTTTTATAATGCATACCGATAGCATTGTCTGCCTTGTAAGGGGCGCAATCAAATACATATTACTGAATAAAATTATAAACTGCAGTACAACACAAACCAATTACAGGATTATTGAATATGCATCAAATGTAGATGTAATTCAAGTACATGGCAACATTTTGCCAACAAAAATTAAAAAAAAAAAAAAAAAAAATCCAAGTTATTGTTCAATTAAAATATACGCATCTTCAACTGCATTACTCGTTTAAAATGTCCAAAATCCAACATCTGAAAGTAATTAAATCAGTTGCAATAAATGAATGAGACATCAGTTGCTTAATACCAGGTAAGCGTCCATAGAAAACCATTGCATAAGACTACCAATGCACTAGTATAGAGCCTTGCATTACATTGCTTATATAATCACTTCAGCAAAACCACGAATGTCGAGCGCAAATGTTTAGTCAGAAAACTAGTGCCATTTGGAAAAGTGAGAAATACGACTCTTCGCCACAGGAGGGCCACATTAGGACAACTCTTCGCCTTTTTCCTGTCTTTAAAAAACCCGACCGCTGTTCCAACACATGGTCCACAGCAGTCACCGCAGGATTCCACTTTCTCAAGTTTATACAAAGAGGCTCAATGGCACTTAGAAAGAACAAAGTATACACTATACACACTTTCATATGCTAAAACAAAGACGAGTTTTGTTTCAAGGTTAAATAAGGGTACAATTGGACGCAATGCCAGTTGAGAGACGGGAATGCACTGGGACGCATATAGAGTCCTATGGCATGCGAGAACAAAGCAGCAGTGTGGTGTGGCAGGCTGGACTCAAGTCACCATTTATCTGCCTATAGATCCAGGAAAAAAACTGCAAAAATCGTTCTTCAACATCGCAAAACATCAAAATAACTCAATTAAGCGCGATTTTACGCACAATTTGACATGACAAGGCAATTTAACTTTAAATAAAAATTCTAAACCAAATAATTAAAATGTGCTATAATGCAATTTTACCCTTTCTGACAGCAACAGTAATCAATTAACGAAGCTATAAATGTCATTCAATGCAAGAAGCGCATGGTGCAATCGAGTCCAAAGTCCTTGCAATAACTCAAAGGTTGCGGCGTGGCTGTGCGGGTCATTTAAAACGGCGTGGGCTGTGCGTAACCCACGTGAAATACGCATACACAACGGTTTTAACAATATTTCAGACATACAACACCGTGGATCGTGGCATTTTCCGAAAAGGATGAGGCACAAACTAGCAGCGTGTGTGTGTAAAAATGGCAAGCTGGAGAATGAATGGGAAAATGCATTACTACGCACTTACCGTAAAACAGATGGAAAGAACAAAATGTCGTAGATAATGGTTGAAAACAGGTCCAAATATCAGGTTTAGATCCACGGATGCGGCACAGGGTTAGAAAACAATCTTCAAATGAGATTTCTTGCGTGTTAAGTAGAAGTTGAAGCGTGGAAGCATGGTTTGGAGCGGCTTAACCGTGTCGGCGTGGTGTCCCCCTCCGTCCGAGTTGCTACTATCAGACAGACTAGAGGTGTGGCCGCCCCCGCTCTTTTCTTTATATACCACCACCGGGAAACTACTAACTAAACTACTTCCGCCAACGCAAAATCGCGCCAAAACTCCAAAACCCGCACATAAATCCTAATGACACCTCGCTATCCCGCCATTATTAACGTCGTGGCGTGAAATGATAAACTAATCCAAGCGGGAAATTGAGTCTGCACAGTTTTGCCATGAATTTGCTCTTCAAAATCCGGGTCTACTTCTTCCCCCGCGGAGTGATACGACGCAGAGGGTGGGATTCCAGGAAAATGGTGGCGGTAAAATTCGGGACAACACACGTGGATAGTGAGAAGAAGCCGGGTGTCTAACTGCAGCAGCCTGTCTGTCCTACCCCCGCCCCACAAGCAGAGAGGCGAGCGAGCATGCCCCGTAAAGACACCCAAACACCGCAGAAATGTGCGCTAAGGAGCGGGCAGTCCATCTGACGCTTTTGTGAGTCAGAGAACACAAGATGAGGCAGTTTGTAGGTCATTATGGTGGAATGTAGTGGGTACAGTAAGCAGCAAAGTGGTATTTTATATTTAAATAGTATGTTTTTAGGGATATGGTGGGACGTTTTTTAAGGTGAAGAGACTGTCTAGGCAGCGTAATAAGCGAAATGATAAGGTTTAAAACG
>KN481548.1:9245-21874 GCA_000787095.1 Periophthalmodon schlosseri
TTTTTCTCGATGTCATCCTCCATACTTTTCTTCTCTCTGTCTGTTTTTTCATCTATTTCTGTTCCCTCTCTTTTCACTGACATGTCTCCAATATAGTGTACAGTATGTTCACCAAAGAGAATAAGTACAACTGAAGGTAGTTAAAGGAGCACTCAGTAAAATTTCCGGCTGAGGGTATGCCATCTTCTTGTCTCCCTGGAGATGTTATTCTTTTGCCCGGAATGTTTCATGGTATGGTATTAAACTTATCCATTAACAAGGAGACGAGCAGGTGATGCCAACAGGCCAAGTTACAGGTCAGATCTGTGAAGAGGTGAGCCCTTTCACAATAAGAATGCATGCTTTCCAAAGTATTTTGTTTTTTGCAATAAAAACCCTGTACCCCTGAACAAATGCAAGACAGATACATTTAATGTCACCCTGTGGATCATTCCATGCAAAGCAATAACATCTCTATGGAGACAAGCTGATGACTGATCTCCACCAGAAAAGTTACACAGTACATCTTTAAGGTTGGAATGCATCTGAAAGCAGTTTGGGAAACATGTTATTAGTTCTTACTCAGAATTTGAATAACCTTTGTAACAATAGGGCTTTATATGTGTGAATAATAACCTTGTTGGTCTCTGCTGTTTGCTGTAGTTTTTTTCTACCAGTCCTAAGCAATGATAAATTAGTCAGGAGTGGGGTAATTTGCATGAAAAATCGTGAATGCCAAAATATATTCCATCTGTTGGCCCAAAATATGTATTTTTTATAGTCTCCGTATTAGTTTATGTTTTTATTTATGAACACAGCAAAGTAAACTATAGCCTTAAGTCTTAAGTCTGTAAAGTTTTTCCCCAATGGCACAAAACAGGTAAAAACAGGGTACTACCCAGCCTGCCTCCCTCTCTTCATCTCTTCTGCTAAGTTTTTCAAACCTGCTATCTGCTCTTGTATCCCCTATGTATAGTTGTGTATATACAGGTCCGTTTATGGCCCCACAGTTATATAGATACTCTCCCTTTGAACCTTATGCACAGACCATCCGCGCCTGCCACACCAAAGGAGTAATTCCATCCAATTTCCTTCGCTCCTGTCCTGGTAATTTGCATCCCCCTTTTTCTTAGCTCTGGTACCCCCATCTCACGCCTTCTCCCTGGCTCCCTGCCTCCCAGCGTCGCGTCTTTCATCTGAAGAGCCACAAACACGGGTTGCACTTTCATATCTGTTATTGGCCAGGCTGGATAAGGTTGTGTCGACTCAACTCAAATCGTTTAACTTATTACAATTTCCCAAGGGGTTTTGTTTATGCCTGCTCACTCCATGCATACGATGAGTGGGATTTAAAGTTGTGGGTTTGCATTGAACAGAAAGCAGAATGCCCCAAGGATGAAAATGAATGTGGTGATTGCATACGGTTCTCAGACGGTGGTAAAGGGGCTGCTGCTGGTGCCAGTCACTACATTTACATGCATTCTCATTGGGGACATTACATTGATTTACATTCATTTTCCAGAGACTGATCCTATCCTTAACCATCGTCACTACCTTAACTTGTTCCAACGCATATCTTAACTTTAAACCATATGGCTAAGAATAAAGCATTTACAACGTGGGAACCTGATTTTTTTCCCTATATTGGAGGCAAGTCCCAATGACGTGAGAGTGTATGCGGGTTTAGTCCCCACAATGTGATAAATACCTGCCAAAAGTGGATAACTGGCCTAGTCCAATTTAAACAGATTTTTAAAAGTGCATTTAAACCCAAAAACTACAATTGGGGTGTCATCTGGAGAAGCCAACACATACTCAGATGCCCACTGCATGTAACAGCGCCTTCTGATTACATTAGGCACTGGCAAGGAGAGGCATTCAACTGCACAAGGTTAGAAACAGTCAAGAAAATATTAGACGTGTTTGGACATTTACTCACTTGTTTTAGATTAGCAGCGATAGCAAACTATAGTCCCTCCACTGCCGACTAGCATATACTGTTTCATTGTTTTGGTCTGCTATGCTAAAGTGAAAGGAAAAACCTTCAGGAACTTCAGTACTTTTATTTGTGCTGTAGAGAGCAGATAACTTGTGAGTAACTCATTTATGCTCAACATAAATGACATGTTGCTTATCCATGTCTGCCAAAAGAGCAGCTATAGTTATGATTTTATTAGCAATTATAACTGCAAAGTATTAGTGCTAACGCTAAATGACTAAATGCACCTGAACATTTCGTAGTGTGAATTAAATATCAAGCCGTTTTCTTACAGTTTTAGTCCTGCAGTTGTTGAGTTGGTTTATAATTTAAATGTTATATTTTCTTTGACCCTATTAGCGCAGAGATACACTTTGTTCATATATTTCTCATTGTACTTCATTTAAACCTATTCACCTATTCACATTTTCACCTGGTTTATTTCTTGTTCAATGCTGATTTATAATCAATTTAATTCATTTTCACATTTATTACAAATTACAATCATTTAAGATGCTACTTGGACATCCGTATATTTTCTATATTTGCTTGCCATGTGAAACGTTTGAAAACTACACTGGGTTTTGCTAAATATGCATAAAATATTGCTGACATTCACAACTTTACGTAAAGAAAACAAAAGCCAACCACTGCAGACACATCCAGTGCTTCATCTGTAAACATGTACTTATGCAAGATCACGTACCAAGCAAAGACAGCCATAACCGGGAACATAGAGTCTAAAATGTCACGGTAAGGCCTTCACACAAGCAGATAAGCAGCCCTTATTTGTCATATGAGCACATTATATAAGTTTGAATCTAGATGAGGGTCTGTGCTGGGGGTGTTCTGCGTGTATTTCTATGGCGGAACCTTCAGCAGTTACCACGGTGGCACAAAGCACACATTAGCAAACGATGCCAAAAGAGTTTTAAGAGTCTGAAAACGCAGGAAAAAATACAAAATGGATTTAAACAACACATTATAGATGCTGTTAACAGATGCTGTGATAGATGCGAGGGTTTGTGGTCCCGTTTAGGTGTTTGATGTCTACGAAAATAGGTGAGTGAATAACTGAAAACTGTTGGGTAATGCTACTAATTTTATGGGTGAGAGACTTGTTTAACAGCACAACAATCAGCTCACCCGTTGTAGTTCCAACTGAGTCAGTTCTTTACGGTCAGATTGTGTTAAAATAAAGCTAGATTAAAGTCTAACAGAGCTTCAGACAGAGTAGTGCTTCTAGATAGCATTACACCCCCAGTAACATGCTGCAAAATATCAATACTCAGCACCTACCCCAGCATCACTGTTGGAGCCATCGGGTTTGAAGTCATTTATTCCACGACACATTGAAAGAAGCACCCAGGGCTAAGTCCGCAGCAACGTGTTCTAATTTTAAAACAGTAGTACAGAAAGAAGGCTGCCTGTGTCTTATATTATTGTATAGACTTCAGAGCGATCAATCCATGACTAAACACACGCCATTTTGAGTAAGCAGTTGTCACGGTTACAGGATGGGCCATTCGAGTGGTATAACAAAGCTAGATTCACATGGTCCTCGGATAAGCCTGTTTGTGAGATAAGAAATTACTTTGTTTCCTTTATCTAAAAAAGACTATTATTAATTTGGCTGTTTCCATTTTGTCTTTTTCATTTCTGGGCCGCCACAGAAAATCATCTCCTTCGTACTTTTGCACATTGACTTGGCATAGATATTACCTTGGATGCCCTGACTTGGGACTTCTTGTTTTCCGGTGTTATACTTTGACATGTACTTCTATAGAACATGTGACTTATTATTATACTATTGAATGTAGATTTGATCTTAAATTACTATATCAGAGCTGTAACCTAAATGTGACACACACACACACACGTTAGATTTCCATTGGGGACATTACATAGACTTACATTTATTTCCTAGAGACTGATCCTAACCTTAACCATCGTTACTACCTTAACCTATTCCAACGCATATCTAAACTTTAAACCATGTTGTTGATCTAATAATAAAGCATTTACCTGATTTTTGTCCCTATATTGCAGGCAGGTCTATTATTGGGGTGTCGTCTGGAGAAGCCAATACACACTCGGAAGCCTGCGGCATGTAACAGCGCAATCTGATTACATTAGGCACTGGTTAGGAGAGGCATTCAACTGCACAAGGTAAGAAACAGTCAAGAAAATATTAGACGTGTTTGGACATTTACTCACTCGTTTTAGATCAGCAGCGATGGCAAACTATAGTCCCTCCACTAGTACTATCTGATTTGTATTTGATTTATTATGATGTGGCTCACCTAAAACTATCCATAGGCCTATGCACATATTAGATCTACCATAACAATCATGAAGGGAATAAGACTGTAAGAACCTCTGATCCACAGTTGCTAGGCATTGGTGTATCAGGTATTATCACTGTTGTGTTCTGAAGCTACTCTGTTTCTAACCCACACATTCTTCAAATCACGGCCTGGTAGGAAGCTAATCTTACATCTATTTGTCACCATTTATCAAACTCCACACACTTGGACCATGCAACTAGCGCACTCTCATTTCTTTCATAGATTTGGCTGTTCCAGTATCTCAGTGGAAATGCAGTGTAATGGCCAGAACCAGACCAATTTGCTCACTAAATAAAATGGAGATGTGGGCGGTGATTCAGAAGTCTGGCACCATGCAGACAAGTAGAAGCAGGCTGCGTGTGTCTCAGATTAAGGCTAACCTGAGCACTGTGTAGCCTAAAGCATCAGCTAATTACCATGTCATATTTCGAGAATTGTTTTATATAACTTGTTCAGCAAGTCAGATTAGTTCAGAGTGAAGCATTCATGGGTTTCAACTTCCTGTTATATGTGACATTTTGAAGACTGTTCGCTTTTGAAAACTATAATATTTTGTTTCAATTGCTGTAGCAACAGTCCTAATTTTTCATCATTCTGAAACCCAGGGATAAAATGATATACCGTATTTTCCGCACTATAAGTCACACTTTTTTTCATAGTTTGGCCGGGGGAGCGACTTATACTCAGATGCGATTTATATGTGAAATATATGTTTTTTTCTTCATTATTATGCATTTTTTGGCTCCAGTGTGAGTTGTACTCTGGAAAATATGGTATAAAAAAGTGAACTTAATGCAGTGTTTGTCCTCTGATTTGCGGTTTGAATCCTCTCACAGATGTTGTGACATAACACTTGACCCACCCTGCCCCCGGTACATTGGTGTATAACTGCTGAGTGGTCCCTTCATGTAAAACGCTTTGCCTTGAATATAGGAAATTGCTATGTGACTATTTACCATATGGATTTAGTAAGTGAGAACCTGAAATCAGTCTGTCTGATCTGAGTAATATGAGCTTGTTTTTATTGGTAGCTTCACATTGCAGCAGCAAAATTGAAAATATGTTGACGATATGTTTTATTAAAGGCACACTGCGTAACATTTTAACCAATAAATAATAGCCCATGTTTCATTATGGTTTCATTATAGGATTACTTTAGATTCACTTAAGTAACCTCTTTACTACACTAAATCAGATTAATTTGACATTATAAATTAGACGGTTCGTGAAACAGTTGCGTCCATTATATTCTGTCCTGTTGAGTAGAATTATGAGCCTATAGCGTTTCAAGTGAGTGACAAGAAACCCATTCGTCAGCTGAAATAGTTTAAGTCCTCACTACCTAAACCCCAGCATCTTCCACCAACCATAAATCAATGCTAGTGCAGCTTCTGCAGCTCAGTGAGTTCTGTGGTATAGAATTCTGGATGTTCTGCGCTTTACAAAACTTGTTCTCATTTTATACAGAGGATGCAATTGTTTTCTCAGTATATGGACAGGTTTTGTGTCACACAATAGCTCAGAACCTCCAGAATTCCCTCACGGAGCTGCAGAGGCTGCACTAGCACTGATTAATGATTGACTGCAGGTAGTGGGGGTTTCAACTGGATTTCAGCTTTGAAACTATAGCAACCCAAATGAGAGACTCATGTGAGGCTCATTCTGCTTCCTGACTGGATAATTGTCTTGAGAACCTAAACACCAAATTGTAACATCAACTTGCCTGTCATGTCCAATCTTTTTGTAATTAAGAATAAATCAGCATTAGAATTGTTCTCAGTAAAACCTGTATTTGATTGGAACATGTTTACCTTGTATCTGGGGACACAGTTAGGTCAAGTTTATGAAATTTAAAATCTAAATTGTATATGCAGTTTCTTTAACCTTATAGGCCAAAGCAATATGCAAATCCCAGGCTGTCCATTCATAAAATGTATTTATAAAGTTATAAAATGTATAAAGTTCACTTGTGGAATGCCACCTCTCAAGCCATATAAATGAACTCTCTCTCACTCTCTCTGTGCTGTAACCCTCCATCACACCATGTCCACAGCAGCAGCAGAGCTACCAGCCTCCTCATCCTCTCCATCTCCTCCTCTCTGCCACCCTTGCTTCACTTGTCTACCAGCCAAACATTTTGTATTAACATTTCTGCTCATTTGTTTTCTTGTACTCTCTCCTCGATTCACATCTGAAAACTTTTTCTTTGTAGAACTTTCTGCTTCATAATTACCAGTGCTGGCCATTTAAACCGTTTTATGTCACTTTGGAAACAAGTAGAGCTGCTCACAGTTATCTAATGTAATGATGTTTTTCAGCTCTTGACAGTTAGTTCAGGCCGACCCTGTTGTAACTGTATGTGTCACATTGCTTACCACGCTCCAGTCAGCAGTGTGTTCACATGCTCCGCAGTACAACAAGTCCTCTATCTATCCCACTGCTGTCTCCGGTCGGACAGGGGGGTAACATGGGAATAGAACCGCAGGGCTGGACCAAGACAACAGAGGCTGGGAGAAGCAGAGTCTAGTGGTGGTGGGGGGTACTGATGAATAGTTAAAGGTGCTGTACCTGATTTTTACTCTTTTAAAATACATCTTCACTTCTTTTTAAACAGTTTCTAGTGGTAGTTATTCTTCACTTTCCTAACGCATTCTTAGCATAATTATTCACCACAATGAGTTATAAGACTTACAATTATAAGCACTTTTCACAACCTTCAGAGACCAGAGCAGAGTTTTGATGTTATGGTTTGCTAACAACTAGCATGCTAACGCGCCAGCATTACTTCCTGGTTCCTGGATGATAAAAACAATTGTATTTCAATCAAGCTAGGGCAAAGTGAGAATTCTGGTTTTGCAAACATTTATTGCACCAGGTAAGAGAGGAAAGATGCTAGTGTAACTATGTGTGTAACCATGGCCTCACACTGCACATCGTTAGCTTATTTTTACTGGTAGCATATTTTGCTGCTGCACATTGCAGCATCAAAATTGAAAATATGTTGACAATAATTTTTATTAAAGGCACACTGCATAACATTTTAGCCAATAATAGTCCATGTTTCATTATGGGTCAGATCTGCGGAGATGGAAGTTTGGTCACATTAAAGATGTTTTTAAGGTATTTTTGCGTAAAAGTGAAGTTGTCTGTATAATCCCTCAACTGGACAAAACGTTGCAGGAGTGAAGATATTTCAAACTAAACAATAGGACTAGCCAGGATGCTAGGTGTGAAATCACTCATTAGGGGCTTGAATGACTATGCTAAATAGGACTCAGGCACAGTGCACACTTAGGGTAGCACAATAGACCTAGCCTATAAACAGAAACTGTAAACAATAGGTGTTTTGAGTTTCAGTGTAGTTAGCTCCTCCCTTCAGATAGATATAAGGCAGTGTCCACCAGTATCTGACCAGAACTGAAGAAGCGGCTTGGATGAGCAGCGAAATGTCTTCACTTCTACAACGTTTTGTCCAGTTGACATATTTTATTTTTCTTGTGCTATAAAAGTGAAGTTGAAGAACTTAGAAATTAGATGCTAAGTAAACCTCCAGTCGGTAAATTAGCAACTCCTATTCTCTTTCCTAAATGTTGTTGGTCCCAATAACTGTTACGTGTGTTGTCCATAGATAGTCTACTAGCGATATTGGATTTTATGTGAGTTGCTTTCATTGTAATATTTGAACAGAACTTTGGACTATCTCACATATTCTCAGTATTATTTGTTCATTTTCACATTGCTGATCCTCGTGATCCCTTTCTCTTCTCCACCTGATCCCTCCACAGTCTGCTCAGAGAATACACAGCCTCAGAAAACCGCTGCCCTCCTCCGTCTCCACACATGTGCTTCAATGCAGTGTGTGTGAGTAAACTGGGGACACGTGGACCTGTTATGTCATAGACCTCCTGTGTCCCATGTTGGATGTTATTATCTTATGAGCGGAAATATACTTTCACTGCTGTACTGTCAAGTCAAATGTGTAGGTTTTAGTGTTGTCACAATACTGAAATTTCAACTTTCTCAAACATCATTTTGATACGAAGGAAAACGCTCAATACCAATTTTGATACCATGATGATAGTAAAAACTTTTTTACACAACAGAATGTAATTTTCAACACAACATAATAGTTTGTATAATATTACCATGTGGTATTTTACTAGTTCTGAAAATGATTCAGAAAACGTCCTATTTTCTTTCAGTATTCATACTTGTTAGACTTGGTATGTAGTTGCAATACTAGTTTTAGTACTTTTATTATCTGGGTATTGTATGTGAGTGATGTTTGAGCAGCTTGCCCTGTTTAAAAGAAATTTCTCCTATGGGGGACCAATAAAATTAACCAACTGACTAATGTTTCAGTACTTTTGCAGACTGGAGCAGAAAATGGACAGTTTTAATGTCACAGTATTTAGCTTTGGTGATTAGTATTATGTGTAAAGGATACGTTTGGGTGTAGAATTATTTAACTGGACAAGGTATTAACAGTTTTGTTAGTGTGTAATGTATATGTCAAATGCTAATTTCTCTTTTGCGCCCCTTGTACTGGGGAGGTAGTTGGGACCAACTACATATATGGACCTTAGGGTGTGTTCACACTAGCACATTTATCACGTCAAAATTTGCACTAAACAAGGACTAAATCTGAAACTTAACCTGGACTAGAACAAGGCCAATCTAAATCCATATCAGGGTGGATTCAGGATTACTTTAGATTCACTAAAGTAACCTTTTTACTACACTAAATCAGATTAACTTGACATTATAGATTAGACAGTTCGTGTGTTCTGTCCTGAGTAGAATTATGAGCCTATAGTGTTTCAAGTAATTAACAAGAAACCCATTCGTCAGCTGAAATAGTTTAAGTTATGTTTTTGTATTACATTACTGCTAATTCAGAATAATCATGTGGTTTTAGTGGAACAATAGATTGGCACATATATGGACTTTAGGGTGTGTTCACACTTTCACATTTATCACAATTAGCACTAAACCAGGACTAAATCTGAAACTTAACCTGCACTAGACCAGGACTAACCCAGGACTAGAACAAGGCCAAACCAAATCCACATCAGGACTGAAAATAACTGAATTTAACATTGATGAGCCGTTCCCTTTGGCTTCAACAGGCAATTTAGATTCACTAAAGTAACCTTTTGATGTATTTAGTCTTGACAGGTGACGGGAAGCTAAAACAAAAAGAGTACGGTGACAGATTTCTATTATATTTTTGTAATTGTTTCTTACTTTACCTTTTCATTTGTGCCAATCTATTCTAACACTAAAACCACATGCATATCTGAATTAGCAGTAATGCAATACAAAAACATAACTTAAACTATTTCAGCTGACACAATTCATGCAACTGTTTCAACTCCAAGTGAAAAGTAACATGAACCGTCTAATCTATAATGTCAAGTCAATCTGATTTGGTGTAATTTCCCCTCTGGCTGTTCTGTTTCAGTATCAGACTGTGTTTAAAAACCTCAGCAGCACAAAGCAGTCATCACGTGGAGAGGGGGGGTCCAGTCACAGGATCCACCCAAGGGAGAGGCCCACGTCTAAGGGGGACGAGAGCTCCGCACCAGGAAGTGTGTGGATGAACCAGTTAAGGCTAAGAGACGGTCTGGTGTAGTGGAATGGTGATACTAGTTATACTAAATTGTTAATCTTAAAGAAGCATTATGTAACTTTTCTGATGGAGGCTCATAGAAATGAATTTGTACAGGATGTCATTAAACTCTTCTACTTCCATGGAGACGAATAGGTGACAGGGTCAAGTTACAGGTCAGGTCTGTAGAGGGGCGACCCTGCTCACACATGATTGCCAGTGTGTTGTTGTTTTTTTTTCAGTCTATTATTTTTAGCAAACTGTTGTAATTTATTGAATGCAATAAGATAATTTAATGCCAAGCTACGGAACATTTCAGGCAAAGCAATAACTTCATGGAGACAAGCAGGTGGCAGACCTCCGCCAGGAAAGTTACAAACTACATCTTTAACAAGCTGGACTCAAAATGTGCAGGAATGATTAAAGATCTTTGTGAATAGGGCCTAAACAATCACCCTCTGTTTGACCAATGAAGCGACTCTGAAATGTTAAGTCCAAAATGTAATACATTTTTGGTATATATATTAAAAAAAACAACTTTATGGATATTTTTGTTCTATTGTGGAATGAAAAAAAAAATCACGTATATCTTTCTCCCTTAAATGTACACGCTGACTAGAGTCGAATAAATTAAAGCGTGTCAGTGTGTTCCTGCCCCCTCCCCCTCTGCCTCTGCCTCTCGCTGCCAGCCTAAACACATCTGTCCTGGACTACTACACCAGCTCCCCGCCCCCTTACACCCACTACCCCCTTCCCTTTCCACCCCCTCCCCCCTGGCCCACATCTGGAGCTGCCAGCGCTGCCACGTTCACCTCCGACTAAAACAACAAAAATCGAAAACAACAAAAATACACGTCTAAACATGATTCTGTAGCCTATTTGATTACACTGGTGGCTGTATTCAAATGTGAGTCCTGATGAAGTTTTAGCAAAGTGCATTTTAACACATTCAAGCTTAGTAGTATTATTGGTTATGGTATTGTAGGAGCAAAAGTGTTATTAGCATTAGTATCATAGCAGTAAATGTAGTAGTAATAGTAGAGGTAGGCTTAGTAGTATTAGTGGTCATGGTATTGTAGTAGTAGTAGTAGTAATAGTAGTAGTAGTTGTTGTTGTAGTTGTTGTAGTAGCAGTTGTTGGCAGCAGTAGCACTAGTAGTTGTTGTTGTTGTTGTTGTAGTTGCAGTAATCGTAGTAGTAGTAAAAGTGCTACGGGTAGTATTAGTGATCATGGCATTATTGGAGTAGTAGTAATAAAAGCAGTAGTAGTAGTATAGTAGCAGCAGCAGTACTAGTAGTAAAAGTAAAAGTTTTAGTAGAAGAAGTAGTAGTACTGATGCTGTTATAGAGTACTTGAACACTTTGAAGAAAAAACTTCAGTTTCAACTTCTACATATATTGTTTTATTTCCTCATAAATATTTGGTTTTATCTATATTATTAAAAAAAATTGTTTAAAAACTCTGCACAAAATCAACTCAAACATAATAATCTAACACGACAAGTGAACACTCATTCAAAAACACACTTTAGCAAACATGTAGTCAATGTAAGTCTATATATTTTACGATACAATAACTTTTCTCACTGTGCTGGTTCAGATTCTCCGGTTTCCACTCCTCACCGAGCAGAGGAAGTGGACCAGTATCACATATATACTATACCGTTATATATACTCCAAAACGTATGTATATCGTGTGAAAGTCCGACACAGCGGGCTTTTATGGGTAGCAGTTCATTCTCTGCTATTGCCTCATAAAGCATACTTCCCATCGTAAATATCACAAAGTTCAGTAGACCTTTTCAAAACAACTGAGGTGGACTGAACCTCGGCTTGTCTCTAAATATAATGGAGCTCTATGGAGGATATGAATAAGTGAATAGCTCATATTGTTATAGCAGACCTCAGCAGGGTCATTGTTGTGGACGGGCAGCGGCTCTACTCCGAACTGCTCTTTGAAACTATTACACGGAACTAAACCAGGACTTGACCCGGACTAAACCAGAACTAGAACAGAACCAAACCAAGTCTTCATTAGGACTGAACTGAGACTAAACCAGAACAAGTGTGAATGCAGCCTCAAAGGTGTATATGTAACTTTACTGGCGGAGGGTTCATCACCACCTCGTCTCCATGGAGATGTTATTTCTTTCCACAGTATGGCGTCAAGCTTATCTATCTCCATGGAGACAAGTGAGTGACACAGGAGAAATCTATGAAGAGGTGACCTTATACTCACAGTAATAGTATGTGTTTATAGCATCTTTTATGTTCTACGGCCATTTTTTAAAAATGAAACTGAATAAATGCAAAACAAATAAATGCCATACGCCGGAACATTCCAGCCAAAGCCTTAGAATATCTATTGTTATGGACCTTTGGCCAGAGGTTGTGTGGTACTAATGGTTGTATCCGTATGGTAGCAGTGTAATAAAAAGCAATGTGATGTGGCATATACCAATGTACAGATGACCTCCTCTGAAACCTTTTTTTTTTTTTTTTACCTCGGACCACTCCTGGACAAACGAGGGACTACACAGACTAGTTTCAAGTGTGTTTCTGATGAAGTCAAACCGTGTCTGAATACTACACAGAAACACAGTGATACCTGATGAAAAGTCTAAGACGCACAGCCACAGTCAGTATTTACAAGGCATCCCGGTTGCCTCGTCTGACTCTGCGCCCGCATGTGGTGGATAATGAGCGGAGTCTGC
>KN481548.1:22009-32647 GCA_000787095.1 Periophthalmodon schlosseri
TGCGGGTTTGTTCGGGCTGGTTCGTGTTTTCTTTGTGTGGCTGGCTCTGGACTATCACATTACTGCACACATGCTGACGCTGCAGCCCCCACCGGACCCAAACACAGATCCCAGGTCTGCTCCGGGCGCAGCACTGCGGGCGCACACTGATTACAAACTCCAGTTAGTAACTTTGGCCGCTGGCAGTTTTTGTATCATCAGTCATCGTTGTAGTAGTAAGAAGTAGTAAATGTAGTTGGAAGTAGTAGGAAGAAGTAGTAGAAAGTAGTACAGGTAGTGGTAGTAGTAATTAGTAGACGTAGCAGAGTTACTAGCTGCTGAAGTAGTTAGTTTTAGTTGTTGTTGTTGTTTAAGTAGTACTGGTAGTAGTAGTAGTAGTAGTAGTACGAAAAAGAAGTAAGAAGTAGTAGAGGTTGCAGTAGTAGAAGTAGGAATAAAGGAAGTAGGAAGTAATACAGGTAGTGGTAGAGTAATTATCAGTAGATGTAGTAGTAGAGGTACTAGTTGCAGCAGCAGCAGGAAGAAGAAGTAGGAAGTAGTAGAGGTAGCAGTAGTAGAAGTATTTGCGTAGTAGTAAGTTGTAGTAGTAATAAGTTGCCAGGAATAGTAGTTACTAATTGTAGTAGTTAGTATGCATAAGTTGTAGTTGTTGAAATAGTAGTGGTAATAGTAGAAGTAGGAATAGAAGTAGTAGGAAGTAGTAGTAGTAGTAGGAAGTAGTACAGGTAGTGGTAGCAGTAAATAATAGAGGTAGTACTAGTTGTTGAAGTAGTTAGTAGTTAGTAGTTGTTGTTTAAGTAGTAGTAGTAGTAGTAGTAGTAGTAGTAGTAGTAGCAGGAAGAAAAAGTAGGAAGTAGTAGAGATTGCAGTAGTAGAAGTATTGGAATCATTTAGTATTAAGTTGTAGAAGTAGTAATAAATTGCCAGGAATAGTAGTTGTAGTAGTTAGTATGCATTAGTTGTAGTTATTGTTGAAGTAGTAGTGGTAGTAGTAGAAGTAGGAATAGAAGTAGTAGAAAGTAGTAGCGGTAGTAGTTAGTAGAAATAGGTAGTAGTAGTAGTAACTAGTAAAAGTTGTATTAGTTAGTAGTAATTAGTAGAAGTGGTAAAGCGTTGTCAGAAGAAGTATTTAGTAGGGGTTGCAGTACTAGTAGTATACACTTAAATTTATACTTCTTAATGTCTGTATGTGCCTCCCAACAATGAACTAAAACACATAACCATCTGAATTCCAGTATAAATCTACGTGGTACTTTCCTATTCCTGTCTTAAAGTTAAAGTTAAAGTGATAGTCCAGGAAGTAAAGCCCACCCACCACCACAATCATCAGACTTGTGGATTCATTTGTGCAGAATTAGTCAGAGATGGGCCGGGCACAGACCAGCAGCAGCACAAGACGTGGTTCGCCTGGAGGACATTTTCCTTCAACTTTGATTTTTATCAAAGAGAAAGGAAATGAAGTTCTGCCCCAATCTTTGAGGATAAGTGCAGACTGGAGCAGTGAGGTCATGTTAAAGGAGAGGCCACGCAGCAGGTAACTTAAATACAGGACTAGCAGACAAGAGTTTTCCTGTTTAGTTTATTTCAAATGGAGAAACTGTATTGAGGTAAACTATTTTCTTAGTGGAGCTTTTCTTGAACTGAGTTATAGTGCTGAGAATAATTTTGCTAAATGTAGTAAAGATGACAGTGTACTTTCAGTCAAAACACAATCAGAATCAGAATATGAAGGCGACAGTAGCTCGGTTGGCAGAGTGTCCTGATCCGAATGTGGTTGGTTTGAATCGCACTCTCAGCATAAACATCTTTGGTTGAGCGTTCGGATCCACAGATTGGCGGTGTGGTTCCAGCTTCCACAGGTGAATGCTGTCGTTGTGTCCTCGGGCAAGACACTTAACCCACCTCAGACACCAGTGTCTGCGTACATGAGTGTCATAGATTATAGCCATAGAGCAGACACAAGCACAATAGGTTTAAGTAAATACTTCATTTTACTTAAGTAATTCTTCTGTCTATGTGTAGAAATTCACTGACGCATCCAAATATTTGAAGTGGGCCAAGTATTCCCCACCACAGCCCTAGTAAAAGTTGGGGAAAGCCTAGAATGAGTCTAATATTCCTCAAGTCTGTTCTCTTACTTCAATTAATCCTTGGAAATACTTTGATGTCGTGCGGTGAAATTGTTGGAGAGGATAAAGAATGAATCTATTGAAAAGTTGTCAGAGGTTTTATGTTAATTTAATAAAAGCGGCTGATATTAAAAGCACTGTTTCTCTGTCAGGTTGAAATGGGACTGAATTTATGACAGGCACCTTCTCTGCAATTCAATTCTCTGTGTGAAACTGCTCTGTAATGGTTTCTATATTTGACCTTTGGCTTCTAAGACTTGCTACATACTTTTTAGTATATTTATCCAGTTATAAGTCTGTATCTTTTGAAAAATAACTTTTGAACAGTTTCTTAACATGAACCGTTGGAACTGGATTGCATTTTTTAAAAGAACCGAATCTTTTTCCATCTAATTTCTATGCATTTTTGTCCTGATTAACGCTGAATCAACACAAGAATCAGAGGATAGCAACACGAGCGAGAGCTTTATGCACAAAAAACATCATAATAACAGTTGAACCATTTTAAACAAATCTTAGCCTTGGTCGTTTCTCTCTGTGATTAGTTTGTAGATAAAATGAGTTCTCACACTGGCGTCTGTCATATAAATAAATAGTAAAAGAGGTAGTCCTCTGAACGGCTCTTTGACATGAACATCCACAAGATTCGGATCCCACGAAAGAGCCGAAGTCCCATCACTAGTGCTTTGTTCTTAAACAGACTTTATGATATATGAACCACAACTAGAACTTGACACAATAATTAGATCAGATTTTTTTGTGTGTGTTAACATTAGTGTTGTTGTGATACAAAAATTTCAAACTCAAGTTCGATACTAAGGAATAGACTCGATACTTGATACCACAATAATCAGTGGGGGAAGAAGTACTCAATTTTGTTAAGTAAAAGTACAGATACTGGAGCAAAGAAATACTCAAGTAAAAGCAAAAGTATCACATGAAAAAATCTACTTAAGTAAAAGTATTACCTGTTTAAAAATGTACTTTGAAAGTATTTATCAAGCTTTAAATGTAATGACTCTGATGAAGATTTGTGCTGAATTTTGTTCAATATAAAACTATGAGCATGTTAAACCCCTCAGCCTTTTCAGCAGTTCTCACACAATAAAAATACTTTTACTTTTCAGTCCTCTTAAAAAATGTAGTGGAGTAGAAAGTACAGATAGCTGCTCTCAAATGTAGTGAAGTAAAAGTAAAAAATTACCAGTTAAAAATGTTCTCAAGTAAAGTACAGATACCTAAACTTTAAACCTAAACTTTGTACTAGTTCTGATAGAGCACGAGATCATTCTAAAGCTATTCAGGAAAGGTTCATTTCTGTCCTGTGAATGTCACAAAATATTGTACTGCAGTTCTTTAAACCTATTTAGATTTTGTCCCATTCCTGTAAACTTATTTCACATTTAAGCAGAACTCCCCAAGATTTCCAAAAATATATTTCCAAATAAAACTTAGATATAAAATGTCTTTAATATTAATGAAAAAATCTCCAAATTGTACATCTCTGGTGTAAACTTAAGAGATTTAGCCTTCAGCTGCTCATAATGCCTTAATTGTAAACATTTATAGAAATCCTTGTTTGGTAAAGAACATTAGGACTTCAGAGATTCAAATTAAAAACAATTTTGTCTTGCCATTTTTGCATAATTCTTTCATCAAAACCGGCACAGGTTTGAACAATAGAAATCGCTTTTGGACAGATTTTTGTGAACATGTAAACACAGCCAACGGTATAATTTGATTTGAGAATTTGCTGGTATAGCCTCTTTTCAGTAGTAACTCCAAAAGTTGTAGTACATGTATTGAAATTGTGGAAGTCATTGTACATCATAATCTGTAATCAGTAATTGTAGTAGTAATATCAGTGGTAAATAAGTAGTAGTAACAAGAGAAGTAGTGCATTATAGTTAGTGTTTTATTTACTCTAAAAATGTGCTAAGAGTTTTTAAAGTTTTCTGCACTAAAGGCTCCAAACAGAAAGGATAAGAGAGTGTTTATTTTCCCTGCCGGCAGTGAAGGCCTCATTGATATTTTTTGGATATGTTACCCTTTTGAATTCTCCGAGACAGTTTTGACCTGGTCTTTTTCTCCTGTAATCCCTCTCCTCCTCCCCCTCTCGCCTCACTGTGGATCTGGGGTACAGCTTGTAAAGTCAGCAGCCATAAGTTTGTGTTATAAAAATAATCCAGGCTTTTATTGGGATTGCCGTGGGTGGGAGGGAGACTTTGGGGGAGGGCACCAGGGTTAAGTGGTTATGCAGTGACAATTCAGCTCCTTTCATCAGAAAATAGCAGACTACAGTAGAGTATCTGTCAGTGTTGGGCCTGGATTTGAAAAGTGGTTCTACAAGTGCTTTATGAACAATGGGTTTATGTCAAGGCTAATGAAGATATTTTTTTCAGAATTTATAAAGCTACATGTAAACATAATTAGAACATTCTTCTGTAAACAAGCAGTATTTCTTTTTGATTTGTTACCAAAAAGCTTGCAGAATGTTTAGAGTTGATAGCTGAGCTATTATGCAAAATTGGCTTTTCAGAGCTTTTAACCACATTATAGTTGTTTCTCCTTCTCATTTACCATCTCGAAGTTGTATATGGAGTGATTTGTGCATGTTTGAGCAATCTTTAATCATAATTTTCATGACGCCATATTGCCGATCAAGCCACGTTTCCACCACCACCGGTTTACACCCACTACTTTGTTCTTCGTTCTCCAATTTTATTTTCTTAATTGGTGATACATGTAGGATTTGGCAGCGTGGGTTAGTCATTTTGGTACAAATGAAAAAAAAAAAAAATCCGGTACTCGCTAGTGTGATGTGCTGCTATCCATAGGAGGGGCCGACAGCTCCGTGGCTCTTTTGTGGTGATGACGTTTAAAACGACATCAGCTCCCACACGGCAGTTTTCTAACGCAGAAGTCAGCGGATTTGTTTCCTTTATTAAGTCGTTTTTGATGAATATTGCAATTTAAAATGTACAAATTATAACATAATGATCCACAGGTGTCATAGTTTATATAGCAGACACAAGCACAATAGGTCTTCACACATTCATTTACCCACTCAAAGTTGTGTTCAGAGAATCATGCGTGTTTGAGTAATCTTTATTTTTCTGCATTCAAGATATCATTGTTACAAAGATTCACATTTTCACCAACAAGTCCACTGTTCTACACCACACTGTAATACATGGGCATCTGGTTTAGTACTGGTTTATGCTTTAGTCCTGATTCTGTTCAGGTTTATCCCAGGTTTAGTCCTGGTTAAATTATGGTTAAATCCTAATCCTGATTCAGCCCTGGTTTAGCACTGGTTTACTAGTCATTCTGCCTTGTTCTAGTTGTCCTAGTTTAGCCCTGGTTTATATCTGGTTTAATCCTGGTTTAGTCTTAAAGTAGTCCTTCTTTAACCCTGGTTTAGTCTGGGTTTAGTCTGGGTTTATTGCTGGTTAAGTCATGGTTTAGTCCAAGTTCAGTCCTGCTCATAGACTGTATAAAGAAGTGGACTAAGGGAGTGTGACGTCACCCATAACATTCGGCTCCAGCCAAATGACACTTATAGGGACGAATTCGGAGCCGAGTTCCAAATTTGGATTTATATAAACATTTTAAGATCAAAATGATGAGCCTGATAGCTGCAGTTACGGAGAGAGTGGTGACAGTTTTTTTCAATAGAAAGTAAATCGGAGCCTGAGTTGAAGGGGCCGGAAGCGCGTCCATGCTCACTTCCTATTAAGAATGTGGCGGCTACCAGGTTAGCGGTGTCTATTTATACATGCAGCCTATGGTCCTGCTTTAGGATCTGGATTACCCTTTGATCCTATCCTGGTTTAGTCCTGGTTTTGCCCTGGTTTAACTCTATAGTAAGCATATGGCGTATATTAACAGCCTATAGACCTGCACTCATCTTAAACAATGCTCTTTCAGTGTGAGCCCGTGTAGGAGCAATCTGCTAACTGTACCAGGACAGTTCATTACACAGCAGGACACGGCCTCTCTACAACCAGGGCGTACTACATCCCATAATGACCACAGGGACTGGTTAAACAGCAAAACACCCATAAATACCACTCTTTGTTTAATGCTTCTCTTTAGTCAAATTTAGAAACACATTTTTGGAGAAGCCTCGGTAAAGTCTTATACCAAGTGTGTTTTCTATATAAACCTGTAAGTCTGGTGTAGCGTGCAGTAGTGGTATTTCGCAAATATGTTCTCATTCAAACAACATAACTACATTATTTACAGCCTTGGTAAAAAATGAAGTAATGAACAAGTAGTTTATTAAAATATATGCAGGCTTAGTAAGTACTTAATTAAGAGCTTAAGAGTTGTTAAGTATTTGTTGCATGCTAATTAAGGTATGGTTATTATTAAGTGTCACTGTGTATTTTCCCCTTTATTTTACTATAGAACAAAGCACAACATGATTTAACTGTAACTTTTTATTTATTTTGCTTTTAAGTTTGTGTGCAGGTTATAATGATCGATCGCTGTCTCTTCTTTGTTGCACAGTCTGTAAACCGGTACTTGGAAGGAATATTTTGCAACTCTCCTCTCTGGTCTATGTTTAAGCACAAATGTTGATTTATATAAGCTCCAAACATAATATTTGTGCAAAGTGAGATGAGAAATTACTGGTTTTGGAAGATTGTGTGGTTTGCAGTTTATACAGCCGTACAGGTAGTGGTTATGAGATTACAAGCTCGCCAGTACTTTGAAAATAAACGTAATTCCTACCTTTTGATTTCCACACTAACTTCCCTTTTACATGACATTTTGTCTTCATTTATCAGGGTTTGGGATTGTTGATGAAAAAATACACACATCCTCCCAAACTGCAATCAGTACTGTGGCATTATTTTCAAACTGTGCTTTCAGTTTGAACTGGCGACGTTAAAGAAGACCTATTGTGCTTGAACTTGCTCTATGGTTATAATCGATGACACCTGTGGATCATTTTGTTATAATTTGCACATTTTAAATTGCAATATTCATCTAAAACGGCTTAATAAAAGAAACAAGTCCGCTGACTTCTGCGTTAAAAAACCGCAGTGCCCAGTAGGAACTGACGTTGCCGTAACACAAAAGAGCCGGCACCTCCTATGGATAGCTGCACTTCACACTAGCGAGCAGTGGATTTAAAAATTTGTACCAAAATTACACTGCCGAATCCTGCGTGTATCACCAATTAAGAAAATAAAATTGGAAAAGCAAGTACAAAGCAATGGGCATATGCCGGTTACGGTGAAAATGAGGACTGATCGGCAATATGGGGTCTGAAAATAAGTGATTAAAGATTGCTCAAAAATGCACAAATGACTCCAAATACGACTTTGGGTGAGTAAATGGTGAGGGAAAGAACTATAACATGATTAAAAGCTCTGCTCTGCTTTAAAATGAATTCATTAAACTGAAATTGTGATTAGAAATGTCACAAACACAATTGAAGGAAGCCTCAAAAGTCAACAGAAACATTTAGAAGCAAAACTGAAATATGATAAGGTTATAATAAGTGTTGTATGCACCTAACTATTTAACTATAGCTTTTCATTCAGTTTCATTTCAGAAAGCTGCTCACATATTGGAGGATTCAAATATCAGAACATATTATGAAAGTAAATTATGGATTTTATAACTTATTTTTAAATTTGTGATTTAAATTTGTAATTGTGAACTATCTATGACATGACATTCCTAGTTTGAATGATAAAACTTTCCAAGCAAAAACTCCAAACTGTTGAGTCCGATTTAGTAACTCCGGGTTTCGGATCATATTGAAAGGTCATTGGATGTAAATGCCTCCGGCCTCCTTCTTGGGAATTCTTTGGATGGCACAATCACATGGAGGCTCGGGCACCGCACACGCCACTCTGCGCTCCAAGGACAAAGAAACTGATAGATTAGAAAAGGCCGCGTTCGGTCATTTGTCTTTTGTTTTTCTATCAGCCTCCGTGCACTGTTGCCACGGCGCTGGGAACAACATTATAAAGCATGAGAGATTGCCTGGCTTATGGGCATTTAGAGAAAGTGTAAGTATTCTCTGTGTTTTTCACGCCTGGGTGACTTGCCCTTTCGGGGATAGCAGAGATGTGAGTGAATGGCACGAGCGGAGGAGGAGGGGAAGGAAGAGGAGGAGAAACAGTGGGTGAATGGCTAGCACTGTTCATAGCTAGAAGGTCCAGGTTCGATTCCCAGGTCGCCCGAACTCTTCTCCCCGTGTCTGGATAGGTTTCCTCTATCAATCCAAAACATCCAGAATCCTCCAGCTAAGACATTCCTGACCAAGGCTAGCAACAACCCAGCGGCACTTAAGGATGGGTCAAATGCAAGGAAGAATTTCGGGTACAATAAGTGTATCTTAACCTTAGGAAGAGGAAGAGGCACTGGAGGAGGAGGTTGTGGGTTAAGGGCAGAGAAGAGCACTTAACAGAATGTCCCACCAGGGAGAGAGAGAGTCTGTCCAATCATTGTCCAGATGATTCAAAGGGCAGGAGGGTCAGGGCCAGAAATGAGTGTAGTGGGATGAGAGGGAAGAAGTAGTCAGAGTATGGGCTCTTTTAGTGCATCATCAAAACTGCACTACAAAATGAAGTCTTCACCCAATTTATACTTTTTTTACATTTAAATTTTTTTTGTAAAATTCCACGGAAACAAGCAGGAAGAGTCCCTCCTACAGGCCCGATAGGGGTCAAAGGTCTGTGGAGATGCAACCCCGCTCACAGTAAGGACGCATGTTTTTCACATTTTTTCAGTGCAATAAATAGATCATCTGCTTTGGACCAATATAAAATTATCCATTCATTTTTTTGTGTGTAAAAAATGTACAAAACCTCTCCTATTTGTAACTATTTTGTTTTGATTGGGACATTTTTGTCTGACAGCTTTTAAATGAAAGTCAGACCATATATGCAAATATAATGGACATGTGTGCCAAAAGAAAGTGTGTTTTCCTGTTTGTCTAAAGCCTCTTTTACCCTTCACAAAGCTTTCACATTGTAGAAGTTCACCCTGACTTGTTGGTTTCTTTGAAATAAATATATAAGTTGTTTGAGGTGGCTGTTTTGACGTGAGTGTTTTTGTGTTTTTACAACATGGCGGTGTGTCCTGTCACTCTGATTTACCCAGAGAGCCGGCAGTGCCACTTCTGACTATAAATAAGGTTTAGTTTCTCTGCTTTGTGTCAAGGAGACATCCAACTGAAT
Organism: Periophthalmodon schlosseri; assembly: GCA_000787095.1. NCBI lineage: Eukaryota > Metazoa > Chordata > Actinopteri > Gobiiformes > Gobiidae > Periophthalmodon > Periophthalmodon schlosseri. The sequence goes on from KN481548.1 coordinate 31,344, forward strand.
TTAGGGCAATTAGTACAATGGTTTTGAGACTCCCCATTTGGAGTTAGGAAGTTTCAAACGTGCTCAAATGCTCTGAGTATCGTTGTAAGGATTGTAACTTTATGTAACTTTACTAAGATCTTTTGGTTTGACTGAAATGTTCCACAGTACGGCATTAAACTGTCTTGCTTTTATTCAGTCATAGCTGATTTTATTGCTAAAAAACTGCCGTATAAAGCAGGGTATACAGACCAGGAAAGAGCCCCTTTTGATCACATTTTGGTAAATGGTCACATTTATATTTAGCGCTTTTCCACTTTCAAGGCACTCAAAGCACTTTACATCAAGAAAGCACTCACCCATTCAAACACACATTCAGACACCAGTGTACGCAGATACTGGGTGTGAGGTGGCTTAAATGTCTTGCCCAAGGATACAACAACAGCATTTATCTGTGGGAGCTGGAATCGCACTGCCAACCTGTGGCTCAGTGGAAAAACACTCAACGAACTGAGCTACTGTAACCTACTGTTATAAAAATAGATACAAAATGCCAACTTAGGACTTCTTAAACATATTTACACAAGTATTTCACATTGACACAACTCTTCATGAATTCAGAATTTACCATTTCCTCCATTCCTGTCTTTCGGTTATAGGAAAACTGGGGTGATGAGGAGGAAGAGAGATTCTGCAAACATATAAAGGCTGGAATCGCACTCGCAACTCTGAGTCAGGCTGTAGTGGTTCTGCTTATGCCCTACCGCTCTACCATTAAGCCACACATCTTGCTAACACTATTAAAACATTCAGACAGTTATTTGGTCAGTTTAAAATCACTTTGAGATCCATTCCGCTCGGACACTGTCTGGACTGTACTAAATGCATGTGTCTGTGGACTATAGCTTGTTTAGCGTGTGCCGCTCTCCCCCAGTGTCTCCTAATACAATCATCCTTCAATCAGTGTTCAACGCCCCAAACCTAATCACAGGCCCAGGATCCACTCTCCATCTGCTTTAATCCAATTCTGGAGCGGTCCCTGTGCCTGTCACACTGCCGCCCCTGCCCACAGTAACAACCACACAGCCGAGGGATCATTTTACAGGGCTATACTGCTAAAAGGCACAGGCGAGCTTGGATGGGGGGAGTTAAGTCTTTTTGTATTTTTTCAAAATATTGGGTGTCTGCATTAGTTGACAGCGACAGTGAGCGACTACTACTACTGTTCAAGTTATAGCTAATTTGAGTACTTTTGTTCCTTTTTGAGTAGAATTTCTGGGTTATTGCCAGTGGATTCAGGGTGAGTAGTATGAGTAGTAGTAGTA
>KN481550.1:593-13295 GCA_000787095.1 Periophthalmodon schlosseri
TCCTTCTCCTGTTCTCCTGCTCCTTTCTCCTCTCCTCTTATCTCTCCTTTGCCTCTCCGCTTCCTCTTCCTCCCTCTCTCCTCCTCCCTCCTCTCCCTCTCCTTTCCTCCTTCCTCTCCCCTCCTCTTGCTCCCTCTTTTCTCCTCCTGCTCCTCTCTCCTCTCCTTTTATCCCTCCTTCTCCTCTCTGCCTCCTCCTCTTCCTCCCCCTCCTCTCCTCCCCCTCACAGTTTGAGGGCAGCCTTGGCTCTGCTCTCCCTTGGCTCTACTCTTGTCTCTGAGCTGGGATCACATCTCCAGTCTGATCAAACGCTCTGCTCTGAAGTTGTGGAGGAGGAGACACTTTTATGCTCTGGCCGTACCAGGGCTGCAGCCGCTAACTGCTAACCGGGCTAATCCTTCATAGCAACATCAAGGGCCTCGGGGAGCTTGCTAACTTTGGTTAGTATCTGCTCCACGACTGTGTGCTGTCTGCATCCTAATATCAGCCCATTTTATCATGAGAAAAAAGCAAACTCGGAAGTTATACTCAACATTTATTTGAGTAATTTTTAAATAAAATTGTATTTCTTAGAGTGATTTGACTCCTACTTAAGTAATATATTGTACAGTGTAACAGTACTTTTACTTGAGTAATATTTTTCTGAAGTAACAGTACTCTTACTTGAGTAAAAGTTTTGGTTCCTCTTCCCACTATGAGTAAGTACAAGTGGCAAAAGCTTTATGTTGACAATATGAAATTATTTGAATATTTGTTGTTTCTTGCACCACTCCTTCAGATATGATTTAGTTTGGCTCATTTTTGGGCAGTATCCCTTGAAAAATACCTGATTTTGTGCATTATATAAAAGAACTGTGTAAGATTTCAAATTTTAAATTTCATAAACATGAGCTATTATAGCTTAAAACATTGGAGGTGATGTCCATGTTGTTTATGTCATAAATTGGTTCTTAAGATGATTGTCCGATCAAAAAGCAGAATGAGCCTCACATGAGTCTCTCATTTGGGTTGCCAGTTCCAGTGCTGAAATCCAGTTGGTTTAAACCTAAAATGACTCTCCCTGATTTGAATGGCCACTACCTAAACCCCAGCACCTGCAGCCAATCATGAATCAGTGCTGTTGCAGCCTCTGCAGCTCAGTGAATGAATTCTGGAGGTTCTGAGCTTTCACATGAGGCATGGCCTGTCCATAAACTGACAATGAGAAAAACTTTGATGTCCTCTATTGTTTATCTATATTTCTACCAATACAAAGTCCTAATGTAACCACAGTTCAGCCTCTGCTTATGTGTGAGCGGTTTAACCTTTAGTGCGTCCTGCAGCCCCCTCCACCTCTGCAGGGGGCGGAACTGGTGGTGGGGGCCGGTGATGGGGGCCCAGCAGTGGGGTAACATCATACACATGAAATATTAATGTACCTCCTCTAACGAAGGCTGCTCACTCAGAGTGCAGATCAAAAATTTATAGTTTATCCGAAAAACATGTAAAAGAATCCTGAGATGAAAGTGTAATATATCTGCCCGGCTCAGATTCTGCAGCGCTGTCAGTGTCAGTGCTCCTCACACCAGGGCCAAGGGTATGGCGGTCAGGGGTTTCTAGCATTTAGCCTTTAACTTTGCAGCTATAACGGCTAATAAAAACAGCTATCATACATATAACCACACTTTTGGCAGAAATAGATATGCGTCATCTCATTTACATTGAGCATTTGATAGTAAAAGCTAAAAGTTAAATCTGTCCGGTTGACAGATTTAACTTTTAGCTTTTACTATGGATCAGACCTGGACGAGTGAGAATTACACAGACACTGAGCATTTGATTTTCAGACATGCTAAAAACTTTGCTTTCTGCACAAATAAACAAATTGAAGCGTCAAGGTTTCACTTTCCCTTTAATGTTGCAGACAAAAATAAAACAACATATGCTAGTGGTGAAGGGACCATAGTTAATCAACTCTGTAGATTTAAAATAAGTGAGTACATGTTTAATACTTTTCTGACTGTTTCTTACCTCGTGCAGTTGAACGCCTCTCCCAGTCTGTTCCTAATGTAAATTGATTGCACTGTTACATGCAGCAGGTACCCAAGTACGTATTGACTTCTCCAGATGTGTTATTGGGATCTTTGAGATTTGATTCACAACATCTCAACTGTAGTTTCTGGGTTTACAGCATTTTGATGAATTGGTTTAAATTAGACTATGCCAGTTCTCCGGTTTTCCTATTTTCCTGTTTTCTGTTTGAGAGAAGAACTCAGCCTACATATGCAGGGTTTGTGTGTTAAACATGTGTGAATGAAACAAAACAAAATTCCAGTTTTTTTACGAGGAAACAACATTATAACAGATTTAAAAAAATAGTGTAATAAGGCCACATAGACTTGTATACGCCCATGGACCACTATGGAAACTACCTGGACGACTGACAACTCCACATGGTAATATAAAAGAAAGTACTACCAGTTAATATTGAAAATCACATTCTATTGTCTAAACAACATGTCATTATGGTACCGGAATCAGTATTGAGTACTGAGTCTATTTCTTAATATCAAAATACTACCATTTATATTGAAAATCACATTCTATTGTCTAAACAACATGTCATCATGGTACCGGAATCAGTATTGAGTACTGAGTCTATTTCTTAATATCAAAATCAATTTTGTATTTCAGTATGGTGACAACGCTACTATGAATATGCAATATCAAATGTGTGTTTTCTGTACACACACATGTATTTGAGCCCCTGTCGGCTCCTCTTCCTCAGATAAAGGGTCTGGAGACTAAATAGCAGCAGAAAAGAGGCTCTGAGCCCGGCTTTGTCCAGGAAATCCTCTGCCCTCATAGATCAGACCAGATTAGCACAGCACGCCTGGCTACGGAGCACATCTGAGCCACGGCAAGACCCGACAAGCAGACAGGGGAAGGGGGGTAGACAGATGAGGGTGCGGGAGGGCAGACAGGTGAGATTAAACTCTGCCTTTTTACATATAAATACCAAAAAATACCAAATCTTCAGCTCAGTCACTTGCTCACTAACTTCTCCTTTCTGCTGGTGTCCCACATAAATCCTTATAATATAATATGGATCTTATATTATAAGGATCTTATATTATAAATCCTTATAATATAAGATCCATATTGTGACAGATTAACAGCCATAGTGTACAGGCAGACAGGTGAGGGAGGGACAGAGATTTGTCCTCTGCATTTGACCCATTCCTCAAAGGGGCCCCCCGTCAGGAGCAGTGTGACCTGGGCCCCCTTCTACCTCACTGGGGATGGATCTGTTTTACCTGTTTTGTGCTGATGAGATGACGGTGTTCTGGTTGTGGGGACAAATACAAAGCTAGATTTAATGGTGGTTACTCCGGCTTACTCAAGCTTAAACCACCCATTTCCTGTCTCCCAAACAACCCACTTTGATTCAGACTTAGATCATTGCAGTTTATGCAGCGTTCTGCTTGAGTGATTGAAATACAAACAAAAGGTACTGCTTTGCTAAATCAACTTTTTTGAGCTTTCTACCATGTTATAATGTTGTAATCAAAAACATGCCTGAAGAGGTTTTAGATGTCATCCATGCATCTTTGAGTATTTTAGCGATCTCTCCCGGGCCCTATTCGAACCCTCCTTGCCCTCCTAATTGTACTGTGCAATGTTCAGCCCACAAGTCTACCTCACCCGTGCTCCCACACAACCATAAATATACAAAAGCATGATACAAAACTACACAGTAATGTGACAAACCTGATGTGATGTGCAGTAGTTTCATTAGCGGGATGCAGGTTCTGAAGGGGGAGTGACTTAGCGTGGAGAGCAAAGGGAGGGGAGACTCAGAGCATGAAAAACGAAACTGAAACTTATTAAAAATGTTAATACGTTGCTATCGGTGAATATAGCATTTTCAGAACCACAAAAGGTAACATGGTGATCTAAATATGTCATGTGTTAATGTGTGCAGTTAATGCCCCATAGAAGTGTAATAGCCCATCTTTAAGTACTATTTTAGGTATCTGTACTTCACTTTAGTATATCTTACAATGGATACTTTTTATTTTTACTTCGCCACTTTTGAGAGTATGTGACTGAAAAGTAAAACTATTTTTCTTACCGTTTGACCATTGCTGAAATAGCTGGTGGTGTATTTTTTGGCAAATATATGGTGACATTCAGTTCAAGTCCCAGCTTTGTGTAAACAGAAATATATAAATAAAAAGAATTAAACGAAAAATTAAACAGCCCAAAATTTTACTCAAAATAATATTACTCAAGTAGAAATACAAAGAAGTGGTCCAAGAAATTACTCAAGTAAAAGTAAAAAAGTATTTAGGAAAAGTACTAGTTAGGTAAGAGTAGTTAAGTAAGAGTAACTTAAAGAGTAACTGTCGGGCCGAAACATCTAATTTAAAATTTTTAAGTTCATGTAACCAGAAGTAAAGAACAATAAATAATGCACAAATTAAACTAAATCATATATGAATGTTCAAATCATTTCATATTGTCAAATATGAAATGTAGGAAGAGGAACCAAAATTTTTACTCAAGTAAGAGTACTGGGGTTACTTCAATAAAAATATTACTCAAGTAGGAGTAAAAGCATGCTGCTATAAAGTACTCTGAAAAGTATAATTTCTTTAAAAAGTTACTCAAGTTAATGTAACTGGGTACTACCCACCTCTGCTTCTGATAACTAAAAAATCAGCACTTTCCTTAATCCAGACTACTACATTTGACTCTTTAAAATCTGTTTAAAATATTTTTTACACTAAAAGTTCTTTCAGTTCAGTACTTTTAGAGTAAAAAGTATTTTTTGTTTTTTATGTGATACTTTGACTTGAGTGTTTTTGCTTTGTATCTTTTACTGAGTAATATTTTATTGAAGTGACAGTAATCTTACTTGAGTAAATGTTTTGGTTTCTCTTCCCACTGTGAATAAATCTACAAGTGACAAAAGCTTTATGTTGACAATATGAAATGATTTGAACATTTGTGTTTCTTGCTCCTTCTGATATGATTTAGTCTCATATTTGTGTCTCTCCTTTGAATTGGTTGATTTTGTGCATTATTTAATGTTTTGTCCTTCAATTTATAAATCAGATGTTATGTCCTGACAGTTACTCTTTCAGTCTTTAAGTTACTTAGTTTTCCCAAATACTTTTTTACTCTTACTTGAGTAATTTTTTGGACCACTACTTTGTACTTCTACTTTTTATTTATTATTTTGAAGTGATGTTAATCTTACTAAAGCACATTTTTTGGCTACTCGACCCACCTCTTTACTTAAGTAACAAAACTTTGTATTTTTTATTTATTATTTTGAAGTGATGTTAATCTTACTAAAGCACATTTTTTGGCTACTCGACCCACCTCTTTACTTAAGTAACAAAACTTTGTACTTTTTTCTTGCTCCCGCTGGTTCCCTCCATGTTGACCTGTCTTGTGTTACAGTGTGGACCAAGTTGGAGCTGAGCGTGCAGGACAGTGTGGAGGTGCTACTGGGGGCCCCTGCTCTCGTCCCCTGTCACTACGGCTTTGGCCCCAGCAGCCAGGGGCCGCCCTTCGTCATGCTGCAGTGGTTTGTGGTGAGTGTGATGAGGGAGGGAAGTTAGCACTGCAGACACACAGTTCACACAGTGAGTGGAAACCACTGATCTAAATTTGCAGCCTTGGCAATTTGATTTAATTACCCCAACTCAAACTGGCCATCCATCTGATGCTCTCCCTTTTAAACAAAAAGTCTGGTGCTGCCTGGTTCGAATTTTAAAACCACAATATGTAACTTTGTAGCCAAAAAATAGACTTTGCAAAAGAGAATTCGAATCTGTCAACTGGACACAAACGTTTCACCACTCATCCAAGAGACTTCTTCTGTTATGACAGGGTTTTGATAAGTCACTGCCTTATATCTGTCTGAGGGGAGGAGCTACTACACTGAAACTGTTAGTTGCATTTGATTTGGCCTGGAGGAGGGCCCCCTCCAGCTGGTTTCTTTGAAAATGTTGTTCCTTTGGCTATAATCTTATCTGTCTCCACAAAGAATTTTCCAAAGTATGATTTTAACTTTCTCTTTCCATGGAATCATGCAGCTGACGCACCACCTCCAGAAAGTTACACAGTGTTGTTTTTTTGCTGAGTACATTCTATTATAGCCTTTGGGATTTGATGATTAGATTAGATGAGTTTGTCATTTTTGTGTTACATAAAAATGGAATTGTGTTTCACAAGCACCACAATTCAGCGCAACAGTAGATGTAGTAAAGGTAATACAGAGTTTAATCAGAGTCTCTGATTTCACTGCTGTGGGCATGAAGCTGTTGAGCATTAGTAGCAGTAGTTCTATAAACCAACTTTAGCTGTGGTTTCAGTTGGTATCTCCTCTGGGAGGTCTTGTGCCACATTTGGTGTAAAAAGTCTGTAGCATCTCAGAGGTCCACAGCTAGCTCCTTAGCTCTTAGCTGTTCACTCAAAGTATTTCCTTCAGAAGGTCTCAAAATGTTTCTTCTGGAAGGTCTTCTGCCACATTTACTTCACATTTGGTGTTTATTTAGTGGTGATTGGTTGAGATTGGCTGAGAGTGACAGACAGGTGACAGAATTATACAATTGTTTATCAAAAAGATTTAGCAAAATTATTCAGAAAAATAAAATAACATCCTCTTGTTCCTCATGGGCAGCGGTCTCCCGGGAACAGCTCGCGGGCGCGGATCTTCTATGGGGACAGCGGTCAGCAGCTGGTGGACAACAACACGGAGTACAGCGAGCGTGTAGAGGTCATCTCAGAGACGAATCGCAGTGTGCTGACCATTAGGGACGTGAGGCTGTCTGACCACCAGAGGGAGTTCTTCTGCCAGGTCAATGGGCTGGCAGCGGGCAGCGCGGAGGGCAAGACCGTGCTCAGAGTCTTCGGTAAGGAGGAGTTTAAAGGGCCCATATTACACTGTTTTCTGATCTATGTTATAATGTAGTTTCCTCATCACAAACATACCCGGAGTTGTGTTTTGTTTCATTCACACATGTTTAACACATAAACCCTGCAAATTTAGGCTGAGTTCTTCTCTCAAACAGGAAACACTCTGCTCCACCTTGTGATGTCATGTGGTAATACAGGAAGTGCTCCACTGTGTTTTTAAACTCCATACACCTTTACTAGAATCATTTGGATGATTTCAGCCCTGGAATTCCCAATCTCTACTGAACGGTAGAGATTGCACTCAAAGGTAGCTGTTAACTTGAAAACTACCGCTTTATGACATCATAAGTTGGAACAGAGCATTTTGAACTTTGGAGATGTAGACAGACTAATAATAAAGGATTACTCAAACATGTGTGAATGAAACAATGTTTCAACACAACAATGCTATGTTTTTGATGAGGTAATGACATTGTAGCATGGCTTAAAGCTCATAAGCGTCAATTTTGCATAATAGAAAACTGAATAAGAAAACTGTGGTGCCCAGTGAGAGCTGACGTCGCTGTAGACGTCATCACAACAAAGAATCGTGAAGTTGTCTTCTATGGATAGCTGCACATCACGCTAACAAGCTGTGAATTTTTTTTCCGATTGTACCGAAATGACTATGTGACGCTGCCAAATCCTACACATATCACCGAAGTAAGTACAGAGCAATAGGCGTTTTCAGGTGCTGGTGAACATGGGAGTTGATCGGTAAAATGGCATCTTGAAAATAAGATTAAAGAGTGCTCAAACATGGTTAAAACCTCTGAAAAGTTTCGTTTGCTTAGGTACATTTTGCAGCTTTCTGGCCAAAAACAAAAAGTGTGTGCTGCCTTCATGTCTAGTACTACGTGACATTAGGGCTGGGCACCAAAACTCACTTCCAAGTAGGCACTGACCGAAAAGGTCCAGTAAGTACCAGCACCGAAACATTTGGTGCCAACTTTTGGTTCATTGGCTTTAAGTGCCCACGTAGTGAGCCAATACATACACAGCACTGACATATTTGAGAGCAGTGCAGGTGCTCATGCATCACGACTGTGCTCTGCAGAAACAAATGGCACAAGCAGCACTCACATTTTAACATAAGCTTATATGTGTCCAAACAAAGCACAGTGTATCATCTTACTGGTAAAACAGAAGAGCTGAAGAAACAGTGTGTCCAGAGATTCAACTTGTATTCACCCGAAAACCATCAAGTGCCCCGTGCGGGGCCTTTACAGTGTATCAAAGTCAAAGTGTTGTGCGTAATAACAAATCCACATCCAGTCACAGTCTGCAGTGCCTCTGTGAAACTGAAGCCAAACTGATAATATGAACCAAACTGCCAAAATCCTCCTCCACAGTCTCGATAAAAGTGTTTTTCCCAAGTAAATGTGTGTAGTGAATATCCAGTGTGTAGTGTGCGTCTGCATAAAGATGCAGCCAAATGAGTCCACTTCAAGTTGAAGCCGACCAGATAATATGAACCATAACTTTGCTAAAATCCTCCTCTTCCTCGGTTCCAGTAAAAGTGTAATTCACAAATCAATGTGGTGTAGCAAAGATATCCATTGTGGAGCGTGTATGCGTAAAGATGCAGTCAAACGAGTCCGAGTAAACTTCGTCCTAACCCTCCTCCGCCGAGGTAACCGTGCAGTAAAATAATATTGGCCATTAATTTACATTTAAAGAATACAGGCACCGAAAATAGAACCGTTCATGAACCCGTATACAAAAGCAGGTATTGTTAAGATACTGGTAGTCAAAAAAATCAAATGGTGCCCAGCCCTATGTGACATCACACAGGACTGCCCTGATTATAGCCAGGTGTTTCAGATTACAAACACCTGGCTATAGGGGCGGAGTTTGAAGTATGGATACCTGTTTGACCAATCACACTGTTCCTCATACCTCAAGACCCCTCTCATCCTCCCCCCTCACTCTCTTATTTAGTCCTCTAGATACTGCCCAGTTCAGCAGTTTAGGTATTTAGTCCCACTTTAAAAACACAGAGGAGCTATCGCCTCTTTTCTATTGTAACCTCTACATCTCAAACCTGTGTGTATCTATGAGCAGCTCCTCCAGAAGCTCCAGTCATCGAGGCGGTTCCTCATGGGATATCTGTGACTGAAGAGCAACCAGCCAAGGTACCTGTCTGTCTGTCCCCCTAACCCTGCACCTGTTTGTCCTTCAAACCCAGCACCTGTCTGTATGCCTAACCCTGCACCTGTCTGTCCTTCTAACCCAGCACCTGTCTGTCTGTCCATCTAAACCTGCACCTGTCTGTCCTTTTAACCCAGCAACTGTCTGTCAGTCTTTTTGGCTAAACCAGCTCCCAGCACCAGTCTCTCTGTCCCACTAACCCAGCACCTGTCTGTCTGTCCCTCTTACCCAGCACCTGTCTGTCTTTCTGTATGTGCCCCTAACCCTGCACTTATCTGCCTGTCTTTTGAGAAGGCGTATACATTCTTCTATACTCTGAGTGCAGATAGCTGTGTGTGAGGCTCAGAATGGTTTCCCCAAACCCAACATCACATGGTACAGGAACGGAGAGCTGCTGGAGTCCAGCCCAGGCCGTGAGTATCCTGTGTGTACTTGTGTACATGTCTACAGAATACACATTTCAATCACAGTCAGGGACATGCACGGTCCTTCCTCATCAAAACAAATATAGCTGCTTACAGCGGTGTGGAGTACTTGGTTACATTTACTCAGTTACATTTACTTGAGTAACTTTTTTAAGAAATTGTGCTTTTCAAAGTAGTTTTATAGCAGCATACTTTTATTCCTACTAGCATTTTTTTTATTGAAGTAACAGTACTCTTACTTGAGTAAATTTTTTGTTACTCTTCCCACTGTGAGTAAGTCTACAAGTGACAAAAGCTTTGTGTTGACAATATAAAAATAACATTTGTATTTCTTGCACCGCTCCTTCAGATGTGATATAGTTTCTCATTTTTGTGTCTGTATTTTGGAAATACCAGATTTTTTAATATTTTATCCTTCAGATTACATGAACTCAAAATGATAAATCTGATGTCCCGATAGTTACTCTTCAAGTTACTCTTACTACCAAATATATATTGAGTAATATTATTTCGAAGTAACGTTCGTTCCTTCAAAATAATCAAGTACAATTTTTGACTACTCTTCCCACCTCTGGCTGCTTGCGAGGAAATGTGCTCACATGTGTCACCGAAATAAATCCATCTGATTGCACCATTGTCTTTGGATTGAGACACAATGGAGGGAGTGGTGACTGACTGTAAAAATTGTAGATGGAAAGGAGCCACGTTGGCTATAATCTTTATATATTTACATGTAATTGTTCATTAATATCTGCTGTTGCTTTACAAATAAATAAAAGAAGAAAAATAAGAAATTCTGTGCAGTGCCAGCCCCACACTGCCAGCTCAGTCCTTTTTCTCTTGCCCTACGTCATCAGAGCTATAATACTCCCTACAAGAGAAGCAAGCCATGTTGATTTGCTGCAGCCTCTTGTATCTTATTCCAACTCTCGGGCTACTTCAATTTATTCTACAAATATATTTGTATGTAAAAAATACAAAAATGTATCATTATAAACTTGCCAGGTATGTTCACAATTTTGGCTTCTCAATTGTTTTTATTTATTTTATTTCATTGAGAGGTTTGAAGAGATCACTAGCACGTAACTCTTTTGTCCAAGCTAAATGTCATCAGATGATGAAATCTCACAAGGTCTTGGCATAAGATCTGGTCCCTTCACTGATCACTGCTGTCAGGAGATGACAAATTTGACACATTTGTCAATACTGCCCATATCTAAAAAAGAGCAGTATAATCAGAAAATCTCTCTCCACTCCCTTTCCCTCTCTCCCTCTCCTCTCTCCCAATCTCTCTTCCTCTCATCACCCTGTCTCCCTCTCCTCCCTCCCCCTCTCTCCCTCTCACTTCTGCTCTCTCACCCTCTCCTCACTTCTCTTCTCTCCTCACCCTCCCTCCCTCCCCTTTCCCTTTCTCCCCCTCCTCTCCTCGCTTCCCCTTTCTCCCTCTCCTCCCTTCCCCTCTCTCCTTGCCCTCCCTTTGTCCCCCTCCTCCCTGTGTGCGCTGTGTAGAGGTGAAGTTCCTGGTCCTGCATTGGCGCTCCTCCTCGGGCCTCTTCACCGTCCAGAACACTCTGCTGCTGCGTGTCCAGAAGGAGACCAGAGACGCACTCTTCTCATGCAGGGTCAGCTTCTCTGTGCCTGGGGACGTACGGAGCCTGGAGTCCAGCCCGGTCAATGTCACTGTCCACTGTGAGTGTCCACACAGCGGCGTCTATAGGCTGTCACTGTGTCTTTGTGTCTAACGCACTGGTGGACGTGTCCTCTGTCAGTTTCTGTTGTCATGACGATACCAAATATTCAAACTGATTTTTGATACTAAGGAAATGGCTTAGTATTTGATGATGATTTAAATACCACAATGATAAAATAAACTCTTTTAGACCATGCAGTGTAATTCTCAACCTGAAATTATAGTTTTTTCATATTAAAGAACAAATATTATGCAATAGTAGTGTTGTCATTGGTCTTTAAACACGCTCTTGAGTACCTTTGCTTTGGCATTTCATGTTTTGGAACTTAAAATGTTTATCTTCAGACAATATACACCTTGTTTTTACAGATGCCCTCCAATACTGGGAACTGGGGTTAGGATGCCAACTACTGGCAGTAGGGGGAATTGCTTTTCAGTAAACAAACCACAAATAGGGTTAGCTACTTTTCCACTTTTTGACATGCTAACAGAAGCATGCAATTACAAAGAACACAATTTGATGACAGAAATGCTAAGATTTTGATTTATGGACTTAAAAACAGCGCAAGAGACCTCCAGACTTTTACCTGTGACATCACAAAACTGGGAAATTCAAAATTGCATGTTTTTATGGGGCTTTGAAGGAGCGGATATACTAAACAAGGATTCATCAAACATGCATAAATAAAGCAAAATACAACGCAAGGGAACAATGTTATGACATAGTTAAAAAAGTCAACTTTGCATAATATGAGGTTTTTTTTAAGTTTCTCTTATGGCATTATAAATCAGAATCAATCAGAAATGTGACCCAAAAATATTATGTATTCCAAATAGTTTCTTTTTCAAATGAGACATATGGGTTTTCAGGTATTTAGTATGAATCTATAACATATATGAAACATGATTTTACATTGTGTTAATTGTAAACAGCAATATTTATCTACAGTGGATTCTTAATAGAAACAGGTCCACTGATTTCCTCTTCAAAACTGCAGAACTGATAGGCCCCATCTCTTTATCATGACATTTCACTGTAGCAAGCAACGGACTGGCTATGTGACATTTTTGAACCCTTCATGTATGGAGTCGGAATCTTTTTGAATAATCACAAGTAAGAATAGAGCAGTGGGTCGGGATAGAGGGTAGGTGAAATTTTCTGAGCATTCAGCTTCAAATGCCGGACAATACACGATTACTCAAACATCCATCAGTCAATCGTAACACAACTCTGGCTAATGTAAGATAATGGGTCAATCTCACATTAGGTGTCCACTAACTAATCAAAGAGGACATGTGTTGTGAATGTGCTTGATGCCCTGGTTCTGTGTCCAGACCCCACGTCCATGGTGGAGCTGTGGAAGGAGTCTCCCCCCGGGCTGCTCCGAGAGGGGGACACTGTGGAACTGCGCTGCCAGGGCGACGGACACCCCCCGCCCGCCTTCGTCTTCACCAGAGAACAAGTAAGAATGCTTCCCCTCTCAC